>JARHVA010000210.1:4107500-4175000 GCA_037957365.1 Torreya grandis
AAGATTGAGGAAGAGAGGGAGTTTAAAATAGAGGTACTATAAATGAACACTATCCTAGGTATGTGCCACAATAAAGGCAAAATATATAAAGTGGGTAGCTAACATAAGAATGCAGATACCATAGGGAAGAATAGGGTGGTTAGAGTAATTCTGAACTATGTTGATCTTAGTCCATATGATTTGGATCATGTAATAGGCAGCCTTTTAAAGTATCTGTAGGACATACTAATCAATACAAATGAAATGATCAAATAGGGTAAGATGATAGTTGAAAAAGAGAAAGAGGAAGCCTTAAATAAAACTATTGTAGAATCACAAATTTCTACTAAATAAAAAAATATACTATGGAAATTCCAATAGACAAATTGAAAAACTAAGTGAAATGTAGATCTCATTTATGTGGCCATGGAAAATAAAATATTGTTGGGAAAGACAAAATACATATAAGAGGATATCAGCCAACAATGCAAATAATTATAACAAGAACTTATGGAAGAAACTAATTATATCAAAGAGATTGCAAAGTCATCCATTGAACAAGATAGATAACTATTAGAAAAGGATAAATCATAAAGGGAAGATGTGGATAAAATAATAATAGATAAAGAAACATAATAGAAATTAATAATGGAAGAATAAGCTAAAATAAAAATAGAGGAGAATGGGAAGAGGGAACAAGAGGAGAAAAGGATAGAATAGGAACATAAAAATAAAATAGTAGATGTGGAGAAAAAAATACAAGAAGAAAAACAATTTAAATTAGAAGAGGAAAATTTGAAAGATAAAACATGGGAAGAATAGAAAAGGAAAGTAGAGGAGGGGAACCAAAAGGAACTAACGGAAGAGGAGGAGTAGAAAAAGAAAAATGAAAAACTAGAGGAGGAAAAGGAGACTGAAAAGAATAAACATGAGGAACAAGAAGAAAGTAAAAAGGGACAAAAAGGGAAGGGGAAAGAGGTAAACAACCCATCTACAAGTTCTAAAACAACAAGGGATGTAATTCATATTTCAAAATAGAACACCTTGGGAAAATTAGGAATCAAACATAGTAGCATAGTTTACTCCTATGGAACTCTTGAAGAGAATAAAAGTAGAGTTGGAAAGATATAGGCAAGCCAAAACCATCATCATGGTGCCATAAAGTTTTCTTCAACCTTTTGCAAGAGGAAAAACTCAAATATCCCTAAAAAACTAACCCTAATAATAAAGGAAATGGTTGGGTAAACTCTCATTAGGAGTTCCAAAGGATATTGGATGGTGTGATGTGAACATATTAAAGACGAAATCAAAACATACCTCAATGCATTAACCAATTCCCTCCCACAACATGATCCTGATAAAACATTGCTAATAGATAAATAGCTGGAGGACACTATGGAGAATTTTATAAATCATGCAAGAACCATAGTTGACAAAATCCTAATAAAACTTGAGGCCAAGGAGGAGTATAAGGAAGAGTTGTTAGGGCCACTCAAAGGATAAAATAAAATAATTAGATAAAAATGTAAGGAGAAAGTAGGGAAACTATAGGAGACAATGAAAGTTGCAGTTAACTACTTTGCTTATTCACTAAGTTGGCCTTTGTGGAAATAGGATAAGAAGGAAAATTTGGAAGCCATGGAAAAACAATCAAGTGTTATCTCAACTAGATTTGGAACCCAAAACATCCCATCCAAGATATAATGATCCAAGATGATATCTCAACATGAGCAATATAAGGAGAAAAAATTACAATGGATATCAATCTATGAGGATATGGAGGATTATGGTACTTCCCTGAGCACACAGATGGAAAATATGGAGGTAAAGATCAAGGACCATCAAAATTACTTGAAAATATAAGAAAAGTCCTTAGTTTTGGATGATATAGTGATGAAATATAAGGATAACATGGCCTTAGAAGGAAAATTTTGGGAAGCAAAGGTGATCCTCATGAACTAAGGCACTTTTGCCAATGGGATGATGAGTAAATACAAGAAACATCTACATAAGGGAGGGAAATCTACCTCATGATTCAAAAAATTTGACTAGAAAATTATGTTACACTTAGATGAATTGAATAATTTTTGGTACTTGTTAATAATTAGAGTTGTCTTGAGGATCAGACCAATGTATAAAGGTTATGAAAATGTTGGTAGGAGTGTTTATTAGTTAAAAGACCATACCATAGCTACTATAGAGTTGATTCCTTTATTACAATAACATGAAACTTCTACAGACCGATAAAATAGAGAACTTTACTAATTGGGTATTGTGGTAAGAAATAATATATTTAGAAAACAAAGGATGAGTAGATTAAAGAAAGGGCATGTCTCACACAGGGATGACCATCGAGTTTTTTTGTATTGAGTTAGTTTTATAACACAACATTGTAATAGAATAACATAACATAGAAGAGAGAAAATATATAGAGAAGAATTATAAGAGGTTATAGATCAGAGTAAGATGTGTAATTTCTTAAGGTGGTATAATGTAAATAAATATCTAAACATTGTATTCAGTGGTTTATATATATAAAGAAAGAGAAGCTAGAGCAGAAATTACTGTGTACTATGTCATATATGATTTACTCTGAATATAGACACTACTTATTTTTTAGTGAATGTTAAGGATTCTAGCCAATACTAAACATTGCATTACATTAGTCTAACTAAAGTTAACCTTTATGAACATAAGCTATATGTATCCAACAAATTCATATTTTATGTCAACATTGTTCTTCTTAACTCTTATTGAATATCACAATGTCATCATATTAAACCACTACAAACTTACCATTGTAATCTCATAGCACTATGTTTTTCATCCTCATAAACATGTTGAGTGCATTATATAATATGAATGGCATCACCATACACTCATATAATCCATCTGTAGTCTTTATTGTTATTTTCTATGTATCCCCTTCATGAATTTGAAACTGATGGTATCTACTCCTTAAATCAATCTTAGTAAAAATATTATCTTTTAAGCACATCATCATATTATCTAAATGAGGTGTATGAGATATATATTTGATAGTTATTTTATTGATTTCTCAACTATCCATACACATTGTCCATGTCTCATCTTTATTTTGAGTTATCAACATTGGTGTTATAAATGGACTCATGCTCTCCCTTACTATACCTTTTATCATGAACTCAATAACATATTATGTATGTTATGTTGGATTTATCCTATAAGCCATTTGATTAGGTAGATTTAATCCTAGAATTGAATCAATATGATGTTGAATGTCTCTCTTTGGTATTAAACCATTTGATAACTCTTCAAGTATAACATATACATATTCTTTCAACACTTCGGTTGCTTCTACTATTATTTGCATCATTTTTGTGTCTTTTTCATTTTATATTAATGTATAATAACTACCTGTCATATTCATGTGTTTGATAAATTCTTTCATGGAAAACATGCATTTTGTATACCCTTCTTCTTTAAGAGGTAATCAAACCACCTTTATACTACCTTTCCAAAAGGTATATGTATTCATTGCTTCATTATGAATTACCTTTTTGTCATATTGCAACAACCTTTCAAATAACACATGGCATGCATACATTAGAATAACATCACACCATATTTCATATATGTAATTTTTTCCTATAGAAAACTTGATTAAACACCTTTTATATATTGTAACTTAATTTTATTTCTTAAGCCATAAAATTCGATGAGGATAAGGATGTTTTTCACATTACAGTCCTAGTTTCTTTACCATTTCTTTAAAACTCATATTTTCACAACTACCAGCATCAATAACTATTTTGTATATCTTACCTCCTAAAGTGTATGTTGTATATAAAATATTTGCAATCATCCATGAATCACAACCTTCTTTATTCTATACATGTTCTTTCCTTAGAGCTATCATGTTTTTCCTTATCATGAGATTTTATCCTATGTCTGTTGCAATAATCTTTGTATTTTATTCTTTTGTTTTAGCCTCAACCAAATCTACTATTGGGTAATCCTCTTGTCTCCTTTCTTATTCATGATAGTGTGGACACTTAAACTCTTTGTGTGTTGACAATAGTTTAGTGGAAGAATAACTAGATTTGTAAACAAAGCAATATACAACATATTTGCAAGCTAAGTAAGAAATGATGGAAATAACTAACAAGAGAGGAAGAATATTACACAAACTCAAATGAGACCCAAATGATATAATATTATTAAAACAAATTTTCTAGTCTCTCCATTTGCGTACATTAGCTTATAAAGGCTTTTACACTTCCCCTCACATGACTCTTCCTTTACATGATTATTTGACTTCATTTTTTTTTTTACACATATCACACAAAAGCCCTAAAAACCCAAGTTTTTACAATTTTACTCAATTACAATGCATTTAAGATAAACTAAATTACTCCTACTCTTAATCTCCACTTCCTCTTTCTGGAGCTCCATTATCTTCTACTACTCTAAAAAACCCAAATACATTTTAATTTTTTAAAATTTTAAACACTTCTACATTGTTTCAGACCTCTACAAATATAGAGTTCTGCCAATAAAAAAAACTAGAATATCCATCAGGCCTATGCTATGAATTGGAATTGTTAACCTACGTGTCACAAGCTTTGGAGTTACAATGAATGTTATTCAAAATGCCATTCAAAATACTCCCTATGCTTCTACCTTCCTATGCAATAGAACTTCTGACCCAGATCATAATGATGACCAGGTACGTCTTGGTAGCTAAATATTTTTCCTCCTTATAACCATAGCTATATGCTCCATGTAACTCCTATTCCAATCACTTAATGACTCATTGTCTACTGTAAATTTTTAAACCTGCCTTAATGATCCTCTCTCTAATTATTGTAGTCCACGGTTTGTAACTATTTCATCTACACCAATCACTTCAATATTTCTATCTTTGACTCAAAACATTGTTGTATAGTTTCTTGACCAGGCTGAGTGTACTATGGAAGAACTGCAGGTAACCTAAATGACCATTAAACACTGGCATAGCATTACTCTTCCCTCCCTTGCCATGCTCGCTCCATCCTCATACGCCTCACTGTAACATCCACTCGTCCATTTTAGAAATCATGTTAGTTCAGTTAACAATTGTCTATGACTATGTCATGTCCCTTTTTTTAGTGGACATCAACAAACTTGATGATTAGTCTATTATGTGACCTTCGTAGGCTAATAAGATGGATAGAGGGTCATGATAGAGCTTGGCTTGGCTTCGATTAGCAAAATTTCTATAGTTGGCTTTCATTCGAGCTCTTTTAGACACATTTGGCCTGAGCTCATATTATTTAGGGATATTTGACATGTAGTAGAGTGCCCTTATTTTGGTATGGTCATGTGTAGAATCACTCCTTGATTCACCAGCTTCAGTCGGTTTGAGGATCTGACATATATTGAGGGAGATATTAATATTTGATTGATTTAATCAAATATTAATTATTTAGTCTATTTTTAATTATGAAACCCTAATTCTAATTTAAGAAACCATAATTAGGGCAAACACATCTTTTTGAGGGTATAAGGGTTTCTCATGGAGGCCATTATTGATTATGAATGATTATTGATTTTGATATTGAAGAATTCTTCTGTGAAGACTGAGCCAAGGGTTCCAGGATTCCTTTTGCATTGGAGAATGTCAACTCTTCAGTGTGTGCGATTCAGAGGCTGTGAAATATCAACTGATTTATTGCCAATTTGAGAGATAGCTTCATACAAAGGTTATCACAGAGATTTACAAGTTTGAGAGATAACTTCACATAGAAGTTATCACAGTATTGCAGATGATTTGAGAGATGACTTCACATAGAAGTTATCACAATGTTTCAAGTATTTATTTCATTAGGTTTTGCTTTCAATAATTGTCCAGATTAAGCTTTGATGTATTAGGGCCATATTCCTTGAGATCTGGTATCTAGCATAGAGGCCGCAACATATTATCTTGCTTTTGTATGGAATCTGTACCGATTCATGCAAGTCCATATAGTTCTGCATTAGGTCGTACAGAGCCGTAGGTAACTCAGAGACTAACATCGATCGACTGAAGACTGACGTCAGCAGAGAAGTCAACCGATAGCAACTGACATCGGCAATATATCAACTGATGATGGTGACTGTGTGTCGACACAAAAACCAGAGACATCCAGATTCAGGGTTTGTTTCTAGATTTACAAAAGATTAGGGTGTTAAGATAGTATTTGTAATATTCTTTGATATGCATGATAGAGGACTTATTTATAATCAACTGGATGGATAATAAGATTAACGATTTGGTAGTTAAGAGATTTACTGTGGTTTATTTGTTATTTGAATTTATCTTGAAAAATTGCATCTTTACTCATGCAAAAATATCTAAAAAGCAAAATACAAAAAGATAGGAAAATTTCCAGTTTCAGATTTGAGGGGAAATTAGGGATATTACAGTGGTATCAGAGCCAAATTCCTGCCATCCTATTGGGTAGTTTGGGTAGATCAGAGCCAAATTCCTACCATCCTGTTGGGTAGTTTGTTGAATCAGTTAGTAAATCATGATAACTTCACATACTCAGAAACAGTGGGACAAGGATATGGAGAAGCTGGAACAAAGTTTGAAGACGATGAATGAAATTATTTCAAACCCTACATTCAAAGACAAATCCACACAGTATATGACAGTGAATGATGAGTGGGAATTATTATCACCTGAGGCTTGAAAGAAGGTGTCTTTTGATCGCTTTGTTAAGATGAGGAGAGAGCACTACAGATCAGTTAGACGGGATAGCAGCATGTCTCATGATTATTATGAGATAGAAGATAGTGAAGATGAGGATGAGTTCGATGCTTGCACTCAGAGTGGGGAGGTGTGCTCAGATATTAGTGCACTAAGGGTAGATGATCTCTTAGCTATGGCAGAGATTGTAGAAGAGTCCCAGGATCTGATTATTGTAGATGACACCCAAGATAATGCAGTGGATAGTTTTGAGGACTTAGTTTCACTGATAGTTTCCTTCGATACGGATGAGTTGGACAGCAATGCTACAGTGTTTGATACTCTGTATGTTAATATGAGCTTTGGAGTTGATTCACAGAGTATGGATGGTAGTACTCCAGAGATCAGTGATTTTGAGTCTACTCTTTTGGACCATGCATCAGAGGAGGATTGTAGGAGACAGTCTAGCCAGTGCCACCATGTGTCTAGTCAGCTGAGAGTTAGTGAGCGAGACATTGCTACTACTTGAAAGCATTTTGATGATGCTCATTAGTTGTTAGTAGTTTATGGATGGGATTTTCCTACTAGCATTGAGTAGGGAGGCAGTTATTTGTCCTTGACAGAGATCCGCTCTTTATGGGAGGCTATCCAGATTTTGAGACAGGATTATATGCAGTTGGTAGCCGACAGAGATTATCTTATGGAGTGGGGTAGCACAGCGTATGATGCATTATTGGTCATGGAAGATAAGGTGAGTGAGCTTACTCAACAGCTCGAGGTGAATTTTGAGATTCTTGAGAGTACACACTTGGCTTATGAGGAGTCACATTTTCATTTGGCTAAGGTGACTGCAGAGTTAGAGCATTGGCGGTCTTCACCAGTGTCAGACCCAGTCCATTTTTATATTGAGATGGTTGGTGGTGAGTACATTCCTGTAGTGGTTTCTAAGGAACATGTTGGAGCTCACACACATGTTCAATATTTGGGAGTACCTAGTCCTGATGAGTTTGGCATACCAGTGGAGTTGAGTTTCCAAATTGATTTTTCTCACATAGATGATAGTGTGGTACAGTTGGTTGTGCCACCTTTATAGAGGGATCAATTATGGGATGGATTGGCACCATATTTTGTAGATGGAATTCACAATTTGAGTTGTCCATTCTACTTTGGTTATGATACTTCGAGAGTTTGTTTCTCATGTGTTCTTGACTATGGTATGTGTAATCTTGGAGTTTGGTTAAGTTGCATCTGCCAGTTTGGTTGTGGATTCCTTTCGATTATATTTCTAAGGATATTACAGGAGTTTGCATTGATTGTCATTAGTATAGTTCATGACTAAATTTGGGATCTATGTGGATTGAGTGGTTTGTTGTTCCAAGATTGCTTGGGGACAAGCAATTTCAGGAGGGGCGGATTGTCATGTCCCTTTTTCTAGTGGACATTGACAGACTTGATGATTAGCCTATTATGTGACCTTCATAGGCTGTTAGGATGGATAAAGGGTCATGATGGAGCTTGGCTTGGCTTCAATTAGCAAAATTTCTATAGTTGGCTTTCATTTGGGCTCTTTCAGACACATTTGTCCTAAGCTCCTATTATTTAGGGATATTTGACATGTAGTGGAATGCCCTTATTTTGGTATGGTCATGTGCCGAATCACTCCCTGATTCACTAGCTTTAGTCATTTCGAGGATCTAACATATATTTAGGGAGATATTAATATTTGATTGATTTAATCAAATATTAATTATTTAGTTTATTTTTTAATTATGAAACCCTAATTCTAATTTAAGAAACCCTAATTAGGGCAAGCCCATATTTTTGAGGGTATAAGGGTTTCTCAGGAGGCCATTATTGATTACGAATGATTATTGATTTTGATATTGAAGAATTCTTCTATGAAGACTGAGCCCAGGGTTCTAAGATTCCTTTTACATTGGAGAACATCAACTCTTCAGTGTGTGCGATTCAGAGGTTGTGAAATATCAGCTGATTTATTGCCAATTTGAGAGATAGCTTCATACAGAGGTTATAACAGAGATTTACAAGTTTGAGAGATAACTTCACACAGAAGTTATCACAATATTGCAGATGATTTGAGAGATGACTTCACACAGAAGTTATCACAAGGGTTCACAGCTATTTCTTTATTTTGGGTTTGATTCAATTATTATCCAAATATAGATCTTTGTATTAGCCCATAGTCTTTTAGATCAGGACCAAGCATACAGATTGTGCTATATTGGTAGCCGTACAAAGTTCGTACAGATCTGTGAAAAATTTGTAAGCATCAGCAGATTCACTCAGACACTAACATCGGCAGGCAAAACCCTACAGAGACTGACATCTCACCAATGTTGACAGTTTAATGACCCCAATCGACCGACAATGGCAGTATAATCGATGTCGGTGACTGTGATTTTACACAGCAGGCTGAGACATACCAAATCTAGATTTATTTCCCAGTTTTATGGAATACTCAAGCTATTAAGGCCGTATTTTCAATATTCATTGTATACCTGACAGAGGTCCTCTATTGTAAGCATATGAGCAAATAAATAAGAGATTATACTGTGATTTATTTATCTATTTGAAGATATTTTGCAAAAATATAGATAAGCAATTTAGAGCTTTTGTTTTGGTATCCGAAGGGATATTACAGTGGTATCATCTAAGGACTGGCCGTCATAACAAAAGTCTTGAGATGATTTGGGTCCTCTTTCAGACCCCTATATGGCCAGTCACCAAAGGACCACCGAGGTAGTTCCCTGGAACATGTGGTGTCGTTGACTCTTTTAAATCGACTGGCTAGGAACCTGTCCTGACCACCGGAGGAACGTCTGGTGGGGCCCTCATCGGATCATCACAGCCCACCATGCTCTGCGGGTCTTCACCTTGAGACCTTGGCTCTGATACCACTAAGGATTGGCTATCACACCAAAAGTCCCAGGATGATTTGGGTCCTCTTCTAGACCCCTATATGGCTAGTCACCGAAGGACCGCTGGGGTAATTCCCTGGAATACGTGGTGCCGTTGACTCTTTTAAACTGACCGGCCAGGAACCCATCCCAACCACCAGAGGAACATCTAGCAGGGCTCGCATCAGATCATCACAGACTAGGTCATGTGCTTGAAACATGCTATCCTCATAATAACATTATATGTGAAAGAATATGGTAGAATTCCATCTTGTGAAAATAGTTGGCTAGGTTAACTCCATAGATTTGAAATGTCTCAAACCAAATAACACAATCTAGACCACAGATCAAATATTTTGGCATGAAGGGATGTGTTTCTCTAGCTTACATAATTTTAACATCAGTGAAATACAATTCCAAGTGCATTGTATTCATTCCAAATTCTTCGCTTCTAACCAAAATCTCGATGCTCTCATCCAGTGCTGCACCGTGGTTTTAGATCTTTTCTATGCAACCGTTATATCTTTCCTATCGTATTCTAACATCCCCATAGCTATGATGATGACCACATAGCCCATCCCAATGATATTCCCACTTCCTTAATGTAGCTTCCCTCCTAACTCAAACCATGTCCAGCCACTCCGCCACCACCGCTCCCCGTGCATAATTTTATACACTCTAGTTTTAACCATATATATAATAAGCATGAATATGTCATTGAAGTTTCTCTAGAATATATCCATGGTGGTGCCCACCACACCTAGCCTACGAAGAACCATATTTATGGAGAAGCAGCACTATCGTAGAGGTGACCATCATGGGCTTGGTTATGTTTTTGGATCTCATATATATTCTTAGTGGCACTAAAATAGAAGTCACCACAAGATCAGGTAGCAGAAACACTAAAAAATAAATAAGTAAGAAAATTAACATTTCTAGTTGTCTTGTCCACATAACCATCGCTTGGCCCATTAGACTTGCCTTCTCTAGCCATTCTCCAAAGCACAAGCAAATAGCAAGTGAAATTGGCATTAAAACATCCAAGAGTCCCATATCCTTATATTCGTATCACCTCCACTTCCACCCAAAGCAACCCAAACTCATGTAATCCATTCTCAACTCTCATGGCCTCGAATAAATTCCAGAATATACCTATTTTAACTGAATGACATCTCCAACCATCCAACTTGAAGTTAAAAAAATCTTTGAATCCTTTCATCATGTAAAAATCTAAAAAAAAACAAAAAACACCAATATCTTGCATGTCCCATGGAGAACAAAAAACAATCCCATGGGATTAGGAGGATTCAAAACCTTAACCTTCATCTTGTGCATATCAACTCTGTTAAGCTTCATTAATAATGCATCCATGCCATTATTGACAATAGTTTAGTCAAAGAATAACCAGATTTGCAAACAAAGCAATATACAACATATTTGCAAGTTAAGTAAGAAATGATGCAAATAAGTAACAAGAGAGGAAGAATATTACACAAACTCAACTGAGACCTAAATAATATAATCTTATTCAAATAAATGCCCTAATCTCTCCATCTCGCACATTGACCTATAAAAGCTTTTCCACTTCCCCTCACATGACTCTTCTTATCCATGATGTCATGTCCCCTTTTCAAGTGACATCTTCAGACTTGATGATTAGCCTATTATGCGACCTTCGTAGGCTGATAGGATGGATAGAGGGTCATGATGGAGCTTGGCTTGGCTTTGATTAGTAGAATTCCTATAGTTGCCTTTCATTTGGGCTCTTTCAGACATGTTTTGCCTGAGCTCCTATTGTTTGGGGACTTTTGACACACAGCAAAGCACCCTTATTGTGGTATGGTCATGTGCAGAATCATTCCCTAATTCACCAACTTTAGACAGTTTGAGGATCTGACATGTATTGAGGGAGATATTAATATTTGATTGATTTAATCAAATATTAATTATTTAGCATATTTTAATTGGGAAACCCTAATTAGGGCAAGTGCATCTTTTTGGAGGATATAAGGGTTTCTTATTGGAGAGAGTTCAAATTATCCATTGAATATGATTATTGATATTGACTGTTTCTAAGAATTCTTCTATGAAGACTGAGCCAAGTGTTTCAGGATTCCATTTGCATTGGAGAACGTCCACTCTTCAATGTGTACAATTTAGAGGTTGTAAGATACCAGCCGATCTATTGCCAGTTCGAGGGATAACTTCATACAAAAATTATCACAGTATTTCAGGTATTTTGAGAGATAACTTCACACAGAAGTTATCACAGTATTTCATGTATTTATTTCATAAGCGTTGATTTAATAAATTATCTAGATAGAGATCTTGAGATCAGGGATACATAATACAGGTCACAGTATATTATCTTGCTATTGTACGAAATCCATATAGATATGTGCAATTCCATACCGTTCTACCACAGGCCGAACAACGACGCAGGGGAGATAGGAACTGACATCGGCATCCCAATGACCGACATTGACTGACTTAAGACCGACATCGATAGAGTAGCCGATCAATAGAGACTGACATCGGCTGTATACCGACCGATGACGGTGACTGTGTTGTTGACACAACAACCCGAGAGCCATTCCAGATTTGCAAAAGATCAGGTTTTGAGATGATATTTGTATTACTTTATATGCACGCTAGAGATTCATTATTGTAATCATTATGAAGAATAATAAGAGTACTGATTAGCCATTTGATAGATTATACTACTGTCTATCTATTTAATTGAATTTATGTTGCAAAATCGTATCTTTATTCATGCAAAAGCATTAAAAGGCAAAATACAGAGAAATAGTAAAAAATACCTAGTTTCAGAATTGAAGGGAAACAGGGGATATTACAATGGTATCACTGTAATATCCCCAACCAATAGGGATAAGTGAAAGACAAAAGCTCCAAACAAAGATACGATTTTTCAAGATAAATTCAAATAAACAAACAAGCCATAGTAAATATCTTAACTGGCAAATCACTAATCTTATTATTCATCCAGATGATTACAATAGATGTCCTCAGTCATGCATATAAAGGAATATTCAGATACGGTCTTAAAAACCTGATTATCTTCCAACAATCTAAAAAATGCCCTAAATCTATGCGACTTAGGTTGCTTTGTCAAAAACACAATCACCGACGTCGGTTATTATGCCATCATCGATTGATATACTGCCGATGCCAGTCACTGTCGGTCGGCTACTCTACCTATGTCGGTCTGAAGTTGACTGATGTCGATCACTGAGATGCCGATGTCGGTCTCTGGGTCCCTTGTGGCACTGTCTGACCTACTACAGAACTATACAAAATTATACAGATGAGTATGAATTCCATATAGAAGCAAAATATATGCTGTGGCCTATATTCTAGATCCCTGATCTCAAGATCTCTATCTAGATATTTTATTGAATCAAAACATAATGAAATAAATTATCCAGATAGAGATCTTGAGATCAGGGATCCAAAATACAGGCTGTAGCATATATTTTGCTTCTATATAGAATCCATACCCATCCGTGTAATTCTGTATAGTTCTGCAGCAGGTCGGATAGCGCCATAGGGGACCCAGAGATCGACATCAACATCTCAGTGATCGACATTCGCTGACTTCAGACTGAAATTGATAGAGTAGCTGATCGACAGTGACCGATGTCAGCAGTATATCGACCAATGATGGCATAATAACTGACGTTGGTGACTGTGTTTTTGACACAGTGACCCAAGCCGCACAGATTCAGGGTATTTTTTAGATTGTTGGAAGATAATCAAGTTTTTAAGACCGTATCTAAATAGTCCATTATATGCATGACTGAGGACATCTATTGTAATCATCTAGATGAATAATAAGATTAGTGATTTTCCAGTTAAGAGATTTACTGTGGTTTATTTGTTTATTTGAATTTATCTTGCAAAATTTTATCTTTATTCAGAGCTTTTGTCTTTCACTTATTCCTATTGGTTGGGGATATCACAGTGGTATTAGAGCCAAATTCCTGCCATCCTGTTGGGTAGTTTGGGTAGATCAGAGCCAAATTCTTGCCATCTTGTTTGTGGTATCAAAGCCAAATATCTGCCATCTTGTTGGGTAGGTTGGACATTCAATTGGTTAGTAAATCATGGGTACTTTAATTACTCAAAAATAGTGGGACAAGGATATGAAGAAGCTGAAACAAAGTTTGAACCAGTTGGTTGAAACCCAGAGGAGGATGAATGAAATCCTTTCAGACCCTACATTCGAAGCCAAATTAGTACGGCATATGACATCCTTTTTTAAAGGGGCCATAACACCACCTTTAGATCAAGGGGCTCTTAACGATCTACGTAGGAAAAAGTTTTGCTTATACTACAAAGATCCATATGATGCCAATCATGATTGTGCTTTGAGGCCTAAGGGCAAGGCAAATCATGTGATGTGGGCGTATTGTGAGGATTTGAAATCAGAAGATTCCAAACAACAGGATAGTTCTAGATTTATCAGAGGCAGAGGCTTCAGAGCCTAAGGTAGAGGCAGATTTAGAGCTACACATACAGGAGGCAATGAAGGTGGCTCACTAGGATGTTGAGAGACATGGGGATGAGCTTAGTCATTGGGATTTAGACTCTCAGTTAGTTGTAGAGGATGAGGGAGATGGAGATTATGATGATGAGTAGTTTTAGCAGCAACTTCTTCAGATTTAGATGAGGATGAGTTCAATGCTGGCATTCAGAGTGTGGAGGTGTACTCAGATGTTAGTACACTGAGTGTTGGTGGTGAGTATGTTCTTGTAGTTGTTGCTGAGGAGCATGTTGTTGGTGCTAACACACATGTTCAAGATTTAGGAGTCCCTTGTCCTGATGTGTTTGGGATACTAGTGGAGTCGAGTCTCCAAATTGATTCTTCTCACACAGATGATAGTGTGGTATAGTTGGTTGTGCCACCTTTATAGAGGGATTAGTTGTGGTGTGCAGGGGAGTATGTTGATGCTTCTATGTATAATTTTTACTGCACTAAATCATTCATGGAATCTTTGCTAGATAGTGCAGGTGTTCATCTAGACTCACATAAAGTGACAAAAGTTGTTCTCATTCAAGAGACTAGTGCTATTAGTCGATTGGGTCGGGGGATTATAGTGATCCTTTCTACTATGCTACCTCACAGGGACTTTGAGGAGGGGGTTGTTGAGTAGATTACACAGGGTCCTATCTAGCCAACAACCATTTGGAGTCAGAGATTGGAGCCATCTGTTGATTCCTAGTTTAGTGATGGTGAGCCAGTAGCAGAGTTTGCGGGTTCCTACCGGCATTATATGGTGAGGTATGCTAATTATTCTTCTTTTGATCTAGAGATCGAGAATCTAATTTCATGCAGGTGTAGCTCGCCACCTGTTTCTTACCATCTATTACGGGATGGATTGGAACCATCTTTTGTGGATGGAATTGGTAGTAGCAAGTTACACAGACTGCAGTATCGACACATCCAGGGCAGTTGTGATTTTAGAGAGTGGTTGAGTTGCATTCACTATTTTGATTGTGGATTCCTCTTGGTTATATTTTAGAGGATATTTCAAGAACTTGCATTGATTAACAATAGTGTAGAGCATAACTACATATGGGATCCAGGTGGATTGATTGGTTTGTTGTTTAGAGATTGCTTGGGGACAAGCAATTTCAAGAGGGGTGGATTATCATGTCCCCTTTTCAGGTGACATCTTCAGACTTGATGATTAGCCTATTATGCGACCTTCATAGGCTAATAGGATGGATAGAGGGTCATGATGGAGCTTGGTATGGCTTCGATTAGCAAAATTCCTATAGTTGGCTTTCATTCAAGCTCTTTCAGACACATTTTGCCTGAGCTCCTATTATTTAGGGACTTCTAACACATATTGGAGCACCCTTATTTTGGTATGGTCATGTGCAAAATCATTTCTTGATTCACTAGCTTCAGACGGTTTGAGGATCCGACATGTATTGAGGGAGATATTAATATTTGATTGATTTAATCAAATATTAATTATTTAGCATATTTTAATTAAGAAACCCTAATTCTTAATTATGAAACCCTAATTAGGGTAAGTGCATCTTTTTGGAGGATATAAGGGTTTCTTATTAGAGAGAGTTGAAATTATCCATTGAATATGATTATTGATATTGATTGTTTCTAAGAATTCTTCTATGAAGACTAAGCCAAGGGTTCCAGGATTCCATTTGCATTGGAGAACATCCACTCTTCAGTGTGTGCAATTCAGAGGTTGTGAGATACCAGCCGATCTATTGCCAGTTCGAGGGATAGCTTCATATAGAAGTTATCACAGTATTTTAGGTATTTTGAGAGATAACTTCACACAAAAGTTATCACAGTATTTCAGGTATTTATTTCATAAGCGTTGATTTAATAAATTATCCAAATAGAGATCTTGAGATCAGGGATACAGAATACATGTTGCAATATATTATCTTGTTGTTGTATGAAATCCATATAGATCTGTGCAATTTCGTACCATTCTGCCATAGGCCAGACAACACCGCAGGGGACACAGGAATCGACATCAGCATCCCAGTGACCGACATCGGCCGACTTAAGACCGACATCGGTAGAGTAGCCAACCGACAGAGACCAACATTGGCCATATACCGACCGATGATGGCAAATGTGTTGTTGACACAGCAACCCGAGAGCCATTCCAGATTTGCAAAAGATCATGTTTTGAGATGATATTTGTATTACTTTATATGCATGCTAGAGATTCATTATTGTAATCATTCTAAATAATAATAAGAGTACTGATTATCCAATTGATAGATTATACTACTGTCTATCTATTTAATTGAATTTATCTTGTAAAATCCTATCTTTATTCATGCAAAAGCATTAAAAGGCAAAATATAGAGAAATAGTCAAAAAATATCCAGTTTCAGAATTGAAGGGAAACAAGGGATATTACACATGACTATTTGACTTCCTTCTTTTTGGTGTATATATTTAGTTTCTACAAATAATACTAAATATTATTTATATTTACCCTTGGTAATATTGTATCCGTATTGTCCACATATGTAACAAACATAAGGTCTGTGTGAACCATTACATCCTATGCCACTGCCATAGCCTCTCCCTCTATGAAATCCTCTTCTTATTTATTGATATTGAAACCCTTGTCTATTATCTTCTTATTTTTATGTACTGCAAGGTAATCCTCCTCTAGCGAAATTAACCCCACCTCGCCACCTTACTAGAGGTGATTGTCCTCTTTTTGGCCTAGTCGATCTTCTAAAATCTTGTCTATTTTGTTTTTGTTCTACCTTTAAAGCTAATTGATAATCCTCTTCCATGAAAAATATTCTATACATGCTCAATTCATCTTGAATAAAAAACTTAAAACCATTTACATTCCTTGCAACCATCCATTTTTTTTTGTTTCGTCATGTTCCACTCATATGGAAATATTATAGAGCTCATTTGTATATTATTTTATATATTTTTATCATTTTCTCTTAAATTATAGAATATTTTGTATATATTTTATGCATAATCTACATGAAATTTCTCTCTCATCTTTTTCTCCATCTTACTCCAAGTGTGGATATTTTCTTTACCCTTTCTATGTCTCTGTTTCTAAAGGTGATCCATCAAATAGTTACATGACCCTTATATTTTGTGTATAAAAAATTTAATTTCTTGTCTTCTCTTAGATATTTCCATTCAAAAAATGTTTTCATGTTATATAACTAGTCTATCAACTCAATTAGTTTTAAACTACCTCTATACATTGAAAATTCAACCTTGATTCCTTCGTTCCTTCCCTCTAAAACCCAAATCATCCTTTATTTTATTGATGGTGGTCATTATTTTTATTCATTATTTTTATAAAATTATTATTAACGATGTATCTCTTCTTCTATTTCATCTCCATCTTGCCTTTGTCATTGAATTCTGACATTTGTAACAATCAAAGTTAATTATTCCATTTGCCTCTATAGTTGTTGCATAGTCCAGTTCATATGTAAAATTCCTCCTTGTCATATTGCCATCTTTATTCATCTTATTAAATCATATAAAACTCTCACAAAATATAATTTCAAAACCCAATAAAAATATATAAATATATCACCTCCAAGAGTCAAACTTGTTCTGATACCAGATGATAGATACACAAACTAACAAAGTATAAATATTAATATGTACAAACCTAAATTTTAATGAAAAAAAAGATTCTTATTAATTCACCTTAAATAAATAAAATAATTACATAAGAGTATTTAAATAAACCTTAACTCAAAATTAGAGGTGACATGTGAAATTAAAGAATCTAAAAAAATAAAAAACTACCTAGTGTTAATTACCTCTACTATAAATAACAAATTACTTATTATAATAACTCTTTTGTGAAATTTTGGATGGGCATAAAATTTTAAATATATCATATAAATATGAAATTAATGATTTTGGATGTGTTTCAACCCAAGTTCACATCTGGTTACAAGGTTATCTAATTTCTGTTATTTTTAGTATGACTATAATTACTATAATGCAATTTCAGACCCTTAGACGATCGTGTATGGATCTCCAAACATATTGGAATTGGCCCTAAATAGAGAATATGGTTATGTTTTCAAGATTCTTTCCTTTATATTCATTTTACATAAACAAGAGCTCAATCAATTTTATGATTTAAAATTTATGGCCTCAAGAAGATAGGTCTCTGCATCATTATCTTCTTGTTAGAAACAACTCGGCTTTGGTGAGTTGCCTTGATTATATACTCTTGTGATTTATTATTGTCAATATTTTTAATCTCCCATTTTTAAATCCAAGCATTTTCTTCATATTTTATTCCTTGTCACTGTACCAAATACTAGTTATAACTTCATTATCTTAGGATCACTAATTTTGTATATAGAACCTGCACTATCTTTTATTTTTTGTTCTTTGATACTATTGATTCCAATCCACTTATTTATATTCTTCTCCTACATCATCTTCTCCATGAAAATAATATAAATCTAAAATAAATAAATACAAGAGAGATATCAAAACTTTGTTGTATACTTACCTCATAAGCATTGTCATTAGTGTTTTTCACAATTTTGCACGCATCAATTTTCCTGTACTTCAACTTGTTGTATGTTTATTTGGAAAATATTTATTTTCTCAAATACACCATCACCAAATATCATTATTCAAATACCTTTGACCTTATTACTACAACTACTTTTTCTTTATACTTTTGATTACATTCTATAGATGTTTTCTTACTTATTCTTATAATTGGTGTATGTGTTTTACAAATATTTTAGCATCATTAATAACTCATTATGAAATTGATAAAAACATAAAATATAAAATACCCATATGATTTCTACCATAAATACTTTGAAATGACAATTATCTTATTGATGTATTTATGGAACTTTTATATGCAAAATCAGTTTGTGGTAAATCCAAGCCCTATTGCTTGGTCTTCTCTCCAAATATGCATCTAAAAATATTTCCCAACTCATATTTATTTATTCTATTTATCCATATGTTTGTGGCTGGTATGCAATAATAAACTTTAGTTTAGTTCCTTGTTTTTTCCATAGATTCCTCTAAAAATGACTTAGAATTTTTGTATCCTTATCTAATGTAATGGTTTTTGGAACATCATAAAATCTCACATCCCTAAAAATGAGTTTTATTATTCAAATGGAATCATTGGTTTTCTTACATGAAATAAAATTAACCATCTTATAAATATTTTATATAACAATAAAAATTGAATCATTACTCTCTATGTGTTTTTCAACCCCAACGTAAATTTCATACTCAAATCTATCTATGGGTAATCTTGGAACTAGTAATGGCATGTACAACCCTGTATTTTATGCATGGTCTCTAGCCACTTACAATATCCTACATATTAAAACCTATCTTGCCACATCTCTCTTCATTTTTTGCCAAAAATAATTCTCCTCCACCAAAACTATTGTCTTCTTCTTACAAAAATATCCACCAAAATCACCACTATGCAATTCACTTATAATATTATCTCTTAGAGACCCAACTAGAATACATAATTATTTTCCCTTGAACATGTGTGTGTGTGTGTGTGTGTGTGTGTGTGTGTGTGTGTGTGTGTGTGTGTGTGTGTGTGTGTGTGTGTGTGTGTGTGTGTGTGTGTGTGCGCGCGCGCGCGCGCGCGTGTGCGTGTGTGCGTGTGTGTACTCATCATAAATAATGCTTGTCTCACCTATTAATATATTTTTACTTTTCTCAAATATCTTTCCAAATCTATATCATTTTATACAATTCCTTAACAACCTAAAATCCAACTACTTCACTCACAATAGTGGTTAATAGTGTCACTCATCTGCTGAAAGGACCAACTTAGTGAATACTTTCTTGATTTATCCTTCAAAACAAAACTATATCCCTATAAGAAAGACACACTTTGCATGCCTACTATTTAACTTATTTTGAGTGTTCATTTACTTCAAAGCCTCAGGATCCTTAAATAACATAAACTCCTTGGGCATCAGATAGTGTATATAATGTCTTAATGCTAAGACAATGGCATAACATTCAACATCATATATAAAATACTTATTTCTTACCTAATTCAATTTATCACTAAAATATGTTATTGTCCTTCTTTTTGACTCAATACAACACCAATTCCCACATGTGAAACATCACAGTTCACCTAAAACACTTTGTTAAAATATGGTAATTCTAATATAGGTTTTTCTATAATCTTATTCTTAAACAATTAAAAGATTTCTATTATTTCCTTTTTCCATATAAATTATTTTCATCTCATGCAATCTATTATTGATGTAATAATACTACTAATTTTTTTAATGAACTTTCTATAAAAAGTTAGTAAACCATGGAAACTTCTAATCTTTATTATGCTCTTTGGAATAGGCCACTCAAAAAATGAAACTACACACCCCAAAAATAGTACTCTATTTTGCTTGAACTTGCACTTTTTAGATTTGTATAGACTTTATTATTTATTAACAATTATAATACCATTCTAAAATGCCTTAAGTTGTCTTATTTAATGTTACTAAATATCAAAATGTCATGAAAATAAATCACTACAAAATTACCAAAGTAATCTCATAGCATTGTGTTCATCATCCTCATAAACATGTTGAGTTCATTACATAATATGAATGGCATCACCATACTCTCATATAAGTCATCCCTAAAATTTAATTTAATTTTCTATTTATCTCCTTCATAAATTTGAATATGATTGTATCCACTCTTTAGATAAATATCAGTAAAGTATTTTGTTCTTGAAATCACATCCATCATATCATCTAAATGAGGTATAGTAAATTTGTACTTGATAGTAATTTAATTGATTTCTATACTAACCACACACATCATCCATGTCCCAGTTTTATTTAAAATTAACAATGTTTGTGTTTCACATGGACTCATTCTCTCCCTTACTATATTCTTTCTCACTAATTTAGTAACCTATTTATTCAATTCTACATGTTCCATTAAACCCATCATATATTCTACTCGATTGGGTAGAGTTGATCCTAGAATAAAATCAATATGATGTTGGATGTCTCTCTTTGGTGGTAAACCATATGGTAACTCATCATGTATAACATCTACATATGATTTTAACACTTTTAATGCTTATGCTACTATTTACATCACTTTTATGTCTTTTTTATTTTCTATTAATACATAACAACAACTTGTCATCTTCATGTATTTCATAAATTCTTTTGTGGACAACATACTTTTTTCATGCCCTTCTTCTTTAAGAGGCAATAAAACTACATTTGTACTACCTTTCAAAAATGCATATGTATTATTTGTTCTATCATGAATTATATTTTTGTCATATTGCCATATATTTCCCAATAATACATGACATGCATCCATTAAAATAACATAACACCATATTTCATCTATATAAGTTTTTCATATAAAAAACATGATCAAATACCTTTATCTATTGTAACTCATTTCCTTTATTAAACCATGAAAAATGATAAGGATAAAGATGTTTTTCACATTATAATCTTAGTTTCTCTACCATTTCTTTAAAAACTATATTTTCACACTACCACCATCAATAATTAATTTGTATATCTTACCTCCTCAAGTGCACCTTGTTTAGAAAATATTTTTATGCAACCATGAATCGTTGCTTTCTTTATTTTGCATATCTTCTTTCCTTGGAGCTATCATTGTTCCCCTTGTCATGATATTTTTTCCTATGTCTACTGTTGTAATCTCTATATTTTTTTCTTCTATTTCAGACTCAACAAAATTTACTCTTTGGTGATCCTCTTACCTTGTTTCTTGTTCATGATAGTGAAAACACTCAAATTCTATGTGTCCTTCTTTGCATATGTAGTAAACATAATTTTTATGTATACCATTACATCCTCTCACTTCCATAGCCTTTACCTCTATAAAATCCTCTTTCTCTTTGTTGATATTAAAACCCTTGACTATTATCCTTTTTTTTTTGTATCATGGAGTGATCCTCCTCTAGAAAAATTAAATCCACCTTACTCCCTTACTAGAGGTGATTATCCTCTTTTTTGACTAATTGATCTTTTAAAAGGCTATCTATTTTGTTTTTATTCTGCCTTAAAACCTAATTGATAAGCCTCTTCTATGAAAATTGTTTTATGCATGCTCAATTCATCTTTAATAGAAAAATTCAAACCATTTACATACCTTATAGCCATATCTTCTTCTATTTTTTTAATTTTCCACTTGTATGGAAAGCTTGTAAAACTAATTTGTATATTCTTGTATACTATGATCATTTTCCCTTAAATTATAGAATACATTGCATAGAATTTGTGCATAAACTATAGGAAGAAACTTTTATCTTGTCTTCTTCTCCACCTTGTTCCAAGTGTTGATATTTTGTTTACCCTTTCTCTGTCTCTCTTTCTACATGTGATTCCACTAAATAGTTGCATGATCCTTAAATTTTGTGCATACAAACTTTACTTTATTATCTTCTCTCATACTTTTCCATTCATTTTTTTTAATGATATTTAACCATTCTATCAACTCCTCTAGTTTTAAACTACCTCCATACTCTAAAAATTCAACCTTGATTCCTTTGTTCCTTCCCTCTAAAACCCAAACCATCCTTTCTTCCATTAATGATGGTCATTATTTTTATTCCTTATTTTTTTTAACCTCTTATTCATTATCTATCTATTACTCTATTTCCTCTCCCTCTTTCCTTTATCTTTAATTTGTGATAATCACAGTTAATTGTTCCACTCACTTCTAAAAATGTTTCATAGTCTGATTCATCTATATAATTATTCATCATCCTCTTGGAACATATACACTTGTTATTTATTCCCAAAATACTCTCCTAAAATATAATTTCAAAACCCAATATAAATTCATAAAGATATTACCTCCAAAAGTCAAACTTTCTCTGATGCCAGATGACGAATCCATAAACTAACAAACCATAAATATCATTTGGCATAAACAATACCCATAACTTCATGAAAACTATAATATTTATTGATTTACCTTGACTAAATAAAATCATTACATAATATTATTTAAATAAACCTCAACTCAAAATTGAAGTTCACATTAGAAAAAAAAAGAAGAAACTACCTTGAGTTAATTACCCCTTCTATAAAGAGCAACTTGTTTTTCATAATAAATTTTGGATGCAAGTTTAGATAAGCCTAAAATTTTAAATGTATCCTATAAACATGTAAATCATGATTTTGGATGTATTCCAACCCAAGTTCATGTCCATTTATAAAGTTATCATTTTTTCTCTATTTTTAGCATGACTAAAAATATTATAATGTAATTTTAGACCCCTAGATGATCTCGTATGGCTCTCAAACATGTTATAATTGGCCCTAACTAGAGAATCAAGTTATGGTTGCATGTTTATTTCCTTTATATTTATTTTATCAGTTATAGAGTAGAGTCTTCATTATTTGATATATTGAGAGGTTTCGCCTAGTTTTCATCTTCTCCCATCTATACCAGTTCTAGTTTATAGTTTTTGGTAAATGATGTGATTAACTATCCTATTGCATCAACTCCCCCAGTGTAGGCTACTATCAACAAATGGCACCCTATACACATTAGTCCATCTGAGATGAGAAAGAGAAGATTTGGGCCATGGTTTATTGCTATCAGGTCTTCTTATGCCCTATGGATGAGAATGACCCCAAGAAAGGTCTATTATATGATGACTTCTCAAACATGGTGAACCCCTTTCATGAGTGTAGTGCCTTTTGTAAATCTAGACTAGCCCCTAACAACATGTCTCCTATGGTGAGGTTTGAAGTAGGTTCTATGGCATCTCCTTCCCCTATTTCATATGTTCCCTCTTCTTCATTCTTGTTGGGTAGCCTTCATGTGTCCTTCTCTAATGAAGTTCCTAATCTATATCTTTTTGATCAGGCCATACTAGATATGGAAATAGAGTTGGGAATTTGTTGTTTAATTAAAAAATGTGTGGGTTCTCTAGTTTCTATTATAGACCTAGATCATTGGGAAAAGGTTGTGTGGATCTCCTTTCAAGATCCTTCCTACACCCTAATTAACCACAAATTCTTTTAATTGGTCTTTAGCTTCTCTTCGAATCATGAATTTTGTTTGGTCTTCGGGGCTCTAGTTTGTTGGAAAATTTGGGATATTTTTCTCTTTGTGTACTTTGTTATTTAATCTTGTAAATGTTGTGGTGACTATGGCATCCCTTTAGATCATGCTCTAAAATATCTACTCCCTCATTTTGAGAAAGGAAGAACACATTGAGATGTTGATCAATCAGGTGGGATCTTTTGTGAAGTTTGACAAGGATTACCTAGAGAATGTATTAATGAGATTTTATGAAATTATAAATATCTCCAAACTTATTCAGTATGCCATTCATATTTATTCTTCACAGGGCTTGTGTCTCTAATTTATTAACTTTGAAGGATTTTCATTCAAATGTTTGTGCTAAAATCTCATCGATCACTAAGCTTTGGGTGTTCTTCTAGGGGCATTGCAAGTGTTCCTCACTCTTAGTTGGTTTGGAATAAAAAATAAGGATACATAAATTAGGACTTTTTATGGAATAATCTATCAACTTCTAGGCTCTTCTCCTCCTCCCTTGTTGAAGGATCCTCCTCCAAATACTTTGGTCTATTCCTGGAATGATGTTAATTCAGTTGGGCCCACTACCCTTCTCATCGCATTGGCCTACTTTACATCCCCCTCTTGTTCCCCTCAAGCTAATCTCAAACCCCCTTTGGACACAATAGGAAAAAGGAAGGGTCAAAAGATGGAAGCAGAAAGGTTGAGGTCTGATGTTGAAGACTTATTGAATGAAAGGAACTAATGGACTATATAATCCATCCTCTCCCAACACCATGGAAGAAGACTCACCCCAACCATTGGTTGAGTTATTGTTGATTACTTTTGGGTGTTTTCACTGGCTAACTTTTGGTGTTATTGACTTCTTTCACTAAAGTTACCTTGCCCATTCCTGGCTTCCCCTCTATGGAATTTTGGCTAATGATTAGCTATTGATTATGGAATTTCAATGCAATTGGTTTGTTTTTCATGGTTATTTTGGTTATTGTATTTTTGATTCGCTGTATACTCTTTGTTTTTATGGGTTTTATTTAGCTTGTCTCTAGTTTTCCTATTGATGTTGGTTGCCTTTGTATCAGGGTGAGTGGTCTCATCAAAACCTTCTCTTTTACCTAATAAAACTAAAAAACAAACCTATTAATAATTCAAACTAATCTATTTGACTATCGACCATACCAAACTATTAAAAAAACTTAAAGGTAAATCGATCCATAATCTGACATCATCACAGGTCATATTATGGACCAAACTAAAATAAAAAACTTAAAATATAATACTATATATTGACAAGCTAAAACTAAAAATGACTATGGAAACAAAACTTTAATAATCGATGAATATGACAAAGGACAATGTGGAGTGTATTTACATTGCCTATCCATTGTACTGGACTCTCCCCATACTATCTTGGATTTCATATCATGATTTTCATATGCCAATATGTCAATATGAGGAACAACATTGGAATGAAATATGTCATAGCCTATATAATCCCTTAGAATTTCATCTACAGTCACATGCACCTTTAGCTTCACTCATTCTCCATCTAACTTCAAGTTTTTTTCTATTCTCCCATTATTTTAACAAGCTAATCTCTAATACTATAAACTTTGAGATGAAGAGATCCATTATATTCTACCTTGTCAAAAGAACATGAATACGAGATATTTGATGACCTATAATTTCTTAAATTCATGACAATAAAATTAGAGATGAACCTTCTCACTAAAAACATGCTTTCAAGCCTAGAATTTTTGTTCATGATTATGAAATAATGCACCCTACATAGTGCATACTGATAATTTTAAATATATTGCAATTCAAATAGAAAATAGAGGTGTTTGGCCTTGATATTTTTTGATCCACCAAAAATCTTCACTCTCACTCCCAAATTCTCCACCAACAATACCAAAAACTATCACTAAATAAACCAATATTATTTGTTCTCAACAATATAATAGTTTTCAAACTAAAAAACTTATTTTCTACATTCGCATAGGCTATCATAGGTCTTATGAATTTGAAAAAAACAAAAATAAAGTGTTTCAAATATTTTTTTCAATTCCATTTCATATATTAAAACATGCTCTGATACAAAATTTTGAAATTGGGCTTAGCTTTGCACAATTAAAAAACTAACTTTCATTATTTAACAATCACAAATTTCATATAGGCACGTGATCTATTATAGATGAGCATTATATCTTTATCACAAAATCCCTACAATATTTCTATAAACCCTTTTATGTAAGTTTATAATTATATATAAAAATATAATATACTAACTAAATTACATCCCAAATAGTGTATGTACTAGCTATAAAAGATTCAATAGAAATGCATTTCCAATACTGCTATACATTTCTAAGTTTGCATTACATTTTCAAGCATGTGATGCATTTCCAAGGCCAGGATGAATTTTGAGGCTTGTGATGTATTTTGAAGTCTGTGATGATTTATAAGCCTACATTATATTTCCAAGCATGTGATGCATTTCCAATCGTATGATGTATTTCACAGCATGTGATGCATTTCCAAGCCTTCAATTCATTTTCAATCCCACAATACATTTCCAATCATGTGTGATTCATTTCCAAGCAAGCGATGCATTTCAAAGCATGCAATGCATTTCAAATCCCATGATTCATATCCAATCATGTGATGTATTTCCATGTTTGTGATGTATTTCCAAGCCTAAAATACATTTCGAAGTATGTGATGCATTTCCAAGCCTAAGAGTGTGATGTGTTACTAAACCTACAATGCATTTCTTATCTTGTGATGCTTTTCTGATATTTCAAGGGTGATGCTCTTCCAAGCTTAATATTATTTCCCTTATGTTAATGTTTTATTTAATCCATATAGTGCGATGATAAACAAAATTAAATTTATTGAATAAAATTGTCATGATATTTGTTCTTAATATAATACATTGTATTCTTGCTTAGTCTATTTCATGGTTTCTATTATAAAAAATAAGTGCTTATAATATGCATGATAAATATTTATTGAAAGAAAACGCACATACTTTAAATGATTTAACTTATGATATCATATCTCGATATGAGTTTAATGAAAGTATTTTTTAAAATTTAAAAAAATATGAAAAAACACTCTTCTCTTCCTAAAATTATGAAAATGGCAAATGGAGTAGTGCACGCACGTGCACACACACATAAAAACCAAAAAATCCTAATTTTTAATAGTGAAGAAACTAACAAAAACATTAGGTCATACAACACAATCTAGCAAACTCCCAAATAAGCAAGAGCACCATAAAAAATAACATTTTAAAAATCCAATTACACCAAATGAAAATAAAAATCCAAGAGGTGATTACAACATGACACGATACTAAAATTAGAAATTAAGACATTCAATATCTCATCCCACATATTTAACCCCATCATCATTAGAATAATCCATCATCGAAATCATACAAATATACATTATCATGCATGAAGTAAAATATGTTCCCTAATATATCTCGTATTTGAAGCATATCAAGTCTCTTAGGAAAAATTATATTCCCAACATTTATGAAACCCCAATCCCACAATCCATATTTCCACACCCTCAACCTATTTTAACAAGATAGTGCAGTACTTACCATTTAATAAGGGGGAATTCCACTCACTTTACAATATTAGTAAGGGTAGAATTATAGATATCTAGAAATAATTATTTAATCATTTTATAAATCTCATCAAGGCAGGGTCTTTTATAACAAAGTGAACCATATAAAAAACTAGGGGTTTGCTAAGAATGAAATTAACTCTTAGAGACATCTGATTATCATAAGATGTTTAATAAAACCAAAAAACACTCTTCATTAAAACATTTAAATCATTCATTTTATGTTCAAAATTTTGAAGTCATTGATCTTTCTAGATAAAGAAGTTATGATATTTGGGTGTCATTTGTTCTATGTCAAACTGCCTACAAAATAAATTATTTCAACTGTTAATCCTAAACCTAATTTTCTAATTTAACCCTTAAAATGTCTTGCATATCCTCAACCTTTCACTCCCCTATCATTGAATCCACAACATCCATGCCCAACATTGATTTTATTAAACTAACAACACTAATGTATGATAGGTTGAATATTTTAATGTATGATATGGTTTACAAGGCTTACCATTAAATTTAAAAGAAAATGAATTGTAAAGTGTATGCATCTCTTTAAAACGACTAGGTCACAAAAAGACATGCTCTTTTAAAGAAATGATTTTTTTTCAAAAGATTTAAAAAAAATGAAAGAAGATAGTTGTGACATGAAAATGATGTAAATAATTTCTAAAGATTAGATTAAGAAAATATATCTTTTTTAAAAGAAATTATTTTTCAAACGATTTTTAAAAAATGAAATAAAATGGTTGTGACACGAAAATAATTGAAAGAATGTGTAATTGAAAAATTTACAAAAGATTGATATTAATAGTTTTATTTATTAAAATATATTTACTACTATTTATATAAATTTAAAAATATTTAAGTAGAAGGGAGAAATGATTGATTCATTTATTATTGAAATATTTTAGGATGATTTTATTATTAAAAATAATAAATCAAAGATTATATAGTAAATTGTTGGTGAAAATATGGCAAAAATATTAATATTTTTTTTGTTGGTCGTGTAAAGCCAAGTAAAGGCAAAATAAAAAGTGAGCCCTTAGGACAACCGTTTTGGTTGGGCGAAACCCATCAGGAAAAACCAAAAAACTAAAAAAATCCTAAAATTCATAGTGAACACTATACAGCATCACCATAGACCAAGACATTGGGAATGGCCACAGCTGCAGAGAGAACTGCGATCATAAATACAACCACCACCGCCACTAAAATGATGACTAAACCAAATAAATTCATCCATAATAGCCACAGACATGATTGTTACCTCCATTGTATAGCCGAAGAACACACCAAAACACTGACCAAGGCTATAACAAACTGTAGGAGTAAACCCTATGTGCCACCACCAAAAAGAAAATGAGCATGAACACTTGGTAGATAGAACACAAATGTTAAGCAGGCTGAACATGAACCCCAAGCTGAATAGAAAATACAGATAAAAAACACAAGAAATACATGCCACAAAAAAATGCAAGACGCTGAGACCAAGTGATGCACTAGAGGTGCCATGACAACCCTCCTAAACTCCCCTAACCTTTTGCACTCGTTGAACCATGCTCAACCCAAAGAAATCTTAAAATTAAGGTTTCAGAATAAGGGAGGAAGATAGGCAATGCCTCACTCCCATTTTCTATCCTCTACCAAATGGTTGATCCATTTAAGATATTTTAATGAAAATATTAATAATTATGTGGAGAGAAAATAATGTGAATACAATACATGATTCAAAAATATTTAAGTAAAAAGGAGGAAATGGTTGATCATTCAAAATATTTTAATGAAAAATATTAATAATTATGTGGAAAGGAAATAAAGTGAATATAAAATATGTTGTTTAATCCATTTTATATAAAAAATATATTTGACGATTGTGTGTGTGTGTGTGTGTGTGTGTGTGTGTGTGTGTGTGTGTGTGTGTGTGTGTGTGTGTGTGTGTGTGTGTGTGTGTCTGTGTGTGTGTGTGTGTGAAGAATGAAAATAAGATTACAATAGAGGAAGAAAAAGTTTTGAAGTATAGTTATATACAATTTGAAAGTGTTATTGGGAGGTCATTGAAAAGTACAAGAGAATAAATGGTAACATATAAATTATGAGAAAATAAAAAAGCTTATAAAATTATAAATTATAGTTAATAAAATATTTAAATTATGTTATGATTAAAGGATTTATATAAATAATTAATATTTAATATTTATGAGGAAAAATTATTGTTTTGAAAAATATCTAATATTTAGAAAAGGAGATATGGTTTATTTAATAGATTTTAAGGAGAAATGATATTAATTGTGAAAATAAAAAGAATGTAATTATAAGATATATCATTTAATCTATTATAGGTGGGGAAATAGATAAGAAAACAATAATATAATATAGGAATAGAAAGTTCCATATATCTTTATAACTTATTGGAATGTTATCGAGATGTTATTTAAAAGTATAAGCAAATGAATAATAATACATAAACCAGGAGAATATACAAAGTTTATTTTGAAATAAGTATGGATTCAATCCATATTTATATCGAATGGAGTTTTTATAGCGAATGTAAATTATATTATATATAATATTTCATATTTTCTTGTTTTCGTATATATGGTTATCGAGTTATGTTGATAGGTATCTTATAATGTTAAGGGAATGGTGGTGGGCTATAGTATCTATGAGTGCATAATATTAATAGGTGATCTTAATTTTAACGTTTATTTTTTTAAAAACTGTAATATCTTAAACAAATGATAGAATTCGGACTCCTTTTTTCTTTCCAAATCCAATATTACAATATAATTAAATTAAAACTATTCATAAATAATTAAAAAATGAAAAAATAAATAAATAAAATTAATATTTATTAATATTTTTCAATAAACAAAATAAATACTTTAAAATTGATATCTCTATATTTTCCAAATACATTTAAAATTCAAAAAAAATATAACTAATTATTAATATATATAACAACTAATACGAAATACTATTAAAATGACTATCATTAGAATTGAGATTTTTTCCAATTTTTCAGGGGACAAGATCGCCATACGGAAAGTATCTTTCACTTTTAGTTATGAATTTAAAATGAATGTCTTTTATTTTCTTCTTTCTTCAAATGTCAATCTCGTGCTCAGACTTCCAAATAATTTATCCAACTTGTGACGATAAGAAGTTTGTGGCGTCCTGCATTTGGAATCTATGTGGGTTGGATTACATTCTACCATTCGCTCCAGTCAATCAAAGACTTGGGGTGTATTCTCATTAAATATGTTTTTTTGTTTTTAGCCAAAAGAAATATCTTTATAAATATTTAATTAAGTTTAGAGTAGATGTAAAAGATTAAATCGGATCAAATTAATTAATATTATTATGAGAGAAATAGAAATATATAAAGATTAGAGATCTCTGTTGATAATTGTTAGACTTTAAGAGTGAAAAATAATATTCAAGGATATAAAATGTTTAAAGTGTATATTGTTTGGAGCATCATGTTCTGTTTCAGAAAAAAAATCAAGTACATGAAATATACTTTGATAATTTTATTTCTTAATTTTTCATACCTCCACTTATATTATTAGCAAAATAAACTTCTTCTCGTTTCTTTAATTGGATGGTTAAATCTAAAAATTGTAAGAAAATCAAAATTTGTATAGGGCCCTACATCATACTAAAAAATAAGTGAGATATCTTGATATTTTTCAAGCTCTTCAACATTGTACGAGAACAAAAATAATATTTTGATAATTGTAATAATTCATCAACTAAATAAATCACTACAATACAATTTATCATTAATATAAATTTATGTACTTCAATGAATAATCTAATGATTATTTGATTTCTCTAAAATCTAGTAAATATTTCATATATTCCTATGAACAAATAATATTTTCAATTTTATTCTTCTTGAATGTCTTATATAGATGATCAATATCTCAATACAGTAAGATGTAAGTATATTTATAAATGATTTGAATTCAAGTGAAAACTATATTAATGTATAAACTAACATTAAACAATCAAAAAATGAAAATGATGACATGATAAAAGTCACACAAAATTAAAAAGTGTTATATTCTTAATTGTCACCATATATATATAATTAAGATCTAAATTACACTCTTAATTATTACAGAATTTTTGAAAATAAATTTGACACATATAATCATCTTTTTTAGGCTCCAAAAATGCTACTTAGTTTCTTAAAATTTAGCATATATCACACAAACTCTTCACCTTTATTAAAACCTTGATCAATTTACATTTATTCATAAAATATATAATTAATTATATTATTTAAACAAAAACCTATACAATACATTTAAACACAAATCCCAATGGAAAACCAAAACCAACATGAACTATAAAATAGACACATTCAAGCATTGAATGAGTGAAAATCAGGAGTGTTTGAAGATGTTAAAAGAAAGACTAAGACCACACCGAAAATAGAACAAAATAAATTATTACTCTTCAATCAAGCTACATTATTACTTGAATAAATAAATAAATAAAAATAGTTTTCATCAATGAGTAAGAGTTTATTACTCTTCAATTCAATTTCATAATGGGTATGAGTTAAAGTATTTATTTGAATAAATAAAAATAATTTTTTAAAATAAATAAAAGAGGGGTATATGAATGAATGATTTTAATTATATTTAGAAGATTCGTTTTTAGCTTTTAAAACTATTAAAATTTAAAATAAATAAATTATAGATATGGAACAATCTTGAAGATGTAGATAATGATTTAATCATTACAATAAAGGAGGATCTTGAAAATATAAAAACATATATGATGTAACTTGAATCATATTTTAATAATTTCTTTTTAAATTGTTAGAATTTTTGGAATGGGAAGATTGAGAAAAATAAAATAGTATTGCCTACCACTTATGCTCCTTTTTATTTCCAAGCAATGTCATTCTCCTCTTGAAAAATATAAGTATTATATAAAAGTCTTTAAATAAATTTCAACTCAAAACTAAAGTGGACATGCAAAATTAAAAAATCTAAAAAAATAATAAATTATTTAAAGTTAATTACTTTTACTATAAATAATAACTTACTTTTCTTAACAAATTTTGTATGCAATATCAAATAGACCTAGAATTTTAAACATGTCTTTTAAATAATAAAGTCATGATGTTGGACGAGTTTCAACCTACGTTCACATCTAGTTATAAAGTTATCTCATTTTTTTTATTTTTAGCACAACTAAAAACACTAGAATGCAATGTCAGACCTTTAAATTATATCATATGGCTCTCCAAACATCTTATAATTGGCCCTAACCAGTGAATATGTTTATGGCTTCATTATTATTTTATTTATTTTTGTTTGGTGCAAATAAGAGCTCAAGTAGGTCAATGAGTCAAAAGTTATGGCATCCAGAAGATAGGTCCCCCATCATTTTCTTCTAGTTGAAAACAAATCGACACCTATAATTGTTTTGATTATATTCCTACCATTTATTATTTATCAATATTTTTCAAATCCCATTCTAAAATTCAAGTTTTATCTTTCTATTTTAGTCCTTCCCACTATACCAAATACATGTTATAACTTGTTTGTTCTATGTTCATTATCTTCTTATCCAAAACATATATTATCTTTTATTTATTCTTCTTTAGTACCTATTTCTTATCCACTTCTTTATATTATTCCCCTTCACTATATTCTCTGTGAAATTAATAAAAATTTTAAGTATTAAATATTAGAGAGATATCAAAATTTTATGGTAAACCTACCTCATAAACATTGTAATTAATTTTATTCATAATTCTACACGAATCAATTTTCCTACACTTCAACTTGTACGTTCTTATATATATATATATATATATATATATATATATATATATCCTTCTTCAAATATCATTGACCTTCTTTCTACATATGTTACTACTTTATACTTGCCTGTAGCTTTCTTATGACTTTTTCTTGTAATTGTTGTATGTACTTTACAAATGCTTCTACATCATCAGTAACTTGCTCTACAATTGGTAACTACAACAAATCTAAAATACCCATAGGATTTATACTATAAATAATTTGAAATTATGATTTTCCTGTTGATCTCTTCATTTAACTATTATATGAAAACTTAAATTATACTAAAGCCAAGTCCCATTGTTTGGGATTTTCTCTAACTATGCATCTCAAAAAAATTCCCAAGCTCATATTTACTACTTATATTTGTCCATCTATTTGTGGTTGGTATGCATTACTAAATTATAGTTTAGTTCCTAGTTTCTTCTATAGATCCCTCCAAAAATGACTTATAACTTGTGTCCCTAACTGATGAAGTGGTTTTTGAAACACCATGCAATCTTACAACATCCTTAAAAAGAGTTTTGTAATTCTAATTGCATCATTATAAAATGAACCATCTTAGAAAACCTATCTAAAACAAAAAAATTGAATCATTACCTCTCTATGTGTTTATCAACCCCAACAAAAGTCCTGTTGTAGGCTAAAATTACACCCTTTGTGGGAAAATTTTGTAGGCTCTCTCACTCCTAGCTACAAGCAGTGGGACAACCTTAGGCTGTGGGTATCCTATAGTGAAGTTGAACCTCTACGCTTATTATTGAGGCTAGATCCTTAAATGCTTTAATTCATCTTGCACCCACACACTAAAACCTATTGTTGACCAAGGAAAAGGGAGAGAAAGATAACATGAAAGGGAAACATAAGCTAAGGATGGTGATACACCAAAGATGAAATGATCCACTTTCAGCCTGAAAGCCTTAATGACTACTAATGAATTTAACCAAGACATAGACTAATTTGATCCTATCTCAAGGTCACAAGCATAAATATTTTATGTGGAGGTTGAAGGAAGCCCTACAATTTGAAGGACAAAAAGAGATAGGTCTGCATAAGAAACTATAACTTGTGACACTTCAAGGAAGGAACCAATGTCTAACACTCCACACAACCTACAAAGAACCAAAAGAATTAAAGAAAGATACATAGAAAATCTACAGATGATGAAAAGAGACATACATCTGCAAGTTAAACTCTAATAATGTATATTTGACTTCAAACCAGAATCAGAAAAGTCATCTCATTACTTGAAGAGAGTGTTACAAGGCAATTTTGACAGAGTAACTCTATCACTAGTCAAGGGATAAGTTTTAAGGCTCAAAGACCTCTATATATAACATAAAAGGATGAGAGAAGAAGGGGCTTGTAGGATAAATAGAGAGGGATGCCATAAATGGTTGTAACCACCACTATTGTCCTTGAGTTCTTTTGCATTCAAAACATGCAATTGCATTGATCATGAGATGAACCACCCAGGATCGCCATAAATCTCCTTGAGCCCTTCGTGCATTCAAGGCTTCCATTTTTGGAGCTAATACAGCCATGTCATGGGTAGCTTCATGTTCCCACAAAGTGTAAATTATTTTATCTCTTACATTTAAAACTTGTCGTGATCTTTATTGCTGTTTTAGACTTATATGATCTCTATAGATTAAAATCAACACTGTCCTTGATTTTTTACATGTCCATTGATATGATTGTGTATGGATGCTCATGATTCATTTATCTCTTTCTAGTTGAATGTGTCTTTGACACTCGTCATGAAAACTTTTGCCTTTGAGATTAGCAGACCCTTTGAACTCCACTCATCATCGATATTCAATGTAAGATTTGCTTATGCATCATTGGATCTAACTCTTAAAATGCTACCAAACATCATCTATACATTTGGATGGAGACCACTTTGATGGTTTTGAATGCCAAAAACAACTTTCTTTTGGGCCATTTCTCCCATGATATTTTTCTGGACTTCTTCATTTGCTTTATACTAAAGGGAAAGTATCTTTCAGATTTTTTGTTCAGGGCACTTTGCTTCAATGAGATCTTTCAGGATTTTGAAACAAACCCTTCAGCCTCTTGAAAAGTACATTTTTCGAAGGGAAAGGACCCTTCAAGGTTTTTGATTTAGAATTTTTTCCCAAAGGAATTCTTTCAAAAAAAATTCCCTTGGCTTCTTAGAAATAGTCCTTCGACAAAATTGGAAAGTGCCTTTTTTCAAAGGGAAAGTACCCTTCAAAAAAACTGAAAAGGTCCCTTTTCACTGAGAAAAGATATCTTTCATAACTTTGAAAAGAGCCTTTTTGCCTTTGGAAGTGCTCCTCAACAAAAATGCAAGTTCCCCTTCAGACTTTGGAAGTGACCATTTCCCTGAGAAAATACCCTTCAGAGAAATTATTTAGGGCACTCTATTTGAAAATAAAATCCTTTAGAACCTTTCCTTCAGAATTTTTTTTTGAAGAAATTCCAACACTTAGTTGAAAACAAAACTCCCAAAGGGAGAACACTTAACCAAAAAAGAAAAAATTCCTTTGAGACATTGTGCAGGCAATTTTCTCGAAAAGAAATTGAAACCTAACTTAGAAAAGACCTGAAAGAATTATATTTTCCTTAGTCTCCATATAGAGTCTAAAAGAATGAATAAGTAAAGACTTAGATGAAAGAGATTTTGCACTTAGTTTTTTGGCTTGTAGGCTTATCCTTGAACACTACTGGTTGACCTTGAAAACCTTGCTTAGATCCTTCTCTAAGTCCCCTTTAATCCATTGCTTCATCAAACTATGCAAAAGCTTTATATGTGGGCCAAAAATGGCCAACATCTTTAGTGGTTCACAATGGTTGCATCCTTGTTGATGCAAGGCCAACATCTTTCGTAGCTCATAGGGGTTGCATGCCTATCGATAAAAGAGAACTTGGACCATGTTGCCTCGTCAAAGCCATCCATTCGGCATGGAGTCAAGTGATTTTTTCACTAAACTTAAACCTCCCTTTTGAAGCAATAAGGACAACCATAACAAAATTAACACTGTGCCAAAGGCACTTAGGGAAGGGAAACGCATAGCTAAAAAGGGTGTGCACAGGGAACTTAGAGGAAAACATGAAAAGCTATACAAAATGTACAATATATAAAATGGCTACAAAATCTTTTAATAACATGACTTTAGATGAATCCCATTGACTGGGATGGGTAGTATCTCTCCATCTAATTGGGCCTGCTGAAAACCATTATGTTGTTTGCATTTGTGGATCAAATAAAGACTACTCCATAAGCTGTCAAATTTAGTATGGTTTCCTGACTTGACCTTATTTCATACCAAGACCCTAAAGCATAGCTATAATGAAATACCATTCAATTTTATCATGGGCTTTCTAAAAATCAATCTTAATGTATAACACCTTCTAATTGGACATCTTGAATCATTTCATACCTTCACTTTAAAAGCATAAAAGAAAAAATAATAACACATTATTGATGCTGTTGATTGCACCCTTGAGATAAATTTGGTATTCTCTCTTCCATGTGGCACAATGGAGACTCCTCTCTTGCCTGTGGGTTTGGCAAAACTGAGGGGAGAATCTCTAGATAAGGGCTAGCTCCCTTTGATGCATCTTTGAGTTATTCCAGTAAAATTTGCATATATATATATATATATATATATATATATATATATATATATATATATATATATATATATATATGTATATATATATGTATATATATATATATGTATATATATATATATATATACATATATATATACATATATATACATATACACATATATATACATATATATATATACATATATATATATATATATACACATATATATACATATATACATATATACATATATATACATATATATATATATATATATATATATATATATATATATATATATATATATATATATATATATATATAATGGGGGGAGGTTGAAAAGAGAGAAGGGTTACTGAAAACAGGACTTAAACTAAATGGTGATGCACCAAAAAAGTTTGATCTACTCATTACTCACACTTCAAACCACAAGAGCACATACATACACTTTATTTGATGAAAGACCAGACTATAGGGAACTTAAACGAAAATCTTAATGAAGACACACAGAAGATGAACTTATCACAGGTGCTTTAGGAAGACACACTTTCTAATAACCCTCTCCTATCTCTGCACTCTAGATATAGCTCTTTTTGCTACCTGTAGGAATGGCACTTTGTCTATACCAGGTGTGTTGGTATCAAGCTTGTGAAAGCATCATGGAAAAATGACTGAACACAAGGTTAATACTCAAGCACACTCAGAGATATCCAACCAAATAGAGGTAAAAAATACCTTCTAATGATTCAAGGTGAAAATTTGGTAGGGCTACACAATACAAAAATGAGAGATGTCTTTTCTCAAATGAGATATTATAATATATATATATATGTGTGTGTGTGTGTGTATATATATATATATATATATATATGTATATATATATATATATATATATATATATATATATATATATGTATATATATATATATAAATATGTATATATATATACACACACACACACACACACACACACACACACACACACGTGTGTGTGTGTGTGTGTGTGTGTGTGTGTGTGTGTGTATATATATATATATATATAGAGAGAGAGAGAGAAGAAGCAATGGTGCCCTTTTACAAGTGGCCCATGTGCATTGAGAGCATTGGGAAGAGGAAGCCATTGAAAGAGAATGTTGTGTCAGCTCTAGTTTTGACTTTAAGCATTTAAAATATATTAAATGTCATGTGTGAAAATGTGGGCCACGCCCTTTGTCTATAAACAAGACCCCTTCTTCAATACATTCACACGGTTGTCTGACCATTAATGCAAAATGAGGAAAAATAGGTCACACCATTCACTATTTTTTCTCCTTGATGACCATTTGGCAGAGACTGTTTCAACTACTAGAATAACTCCTTGTGTTGACACCTTATTTTGCTACTTGGACTATTTTGTCTATTTTTGTGCTTGGCTCTTTGGTCTCCTTTCTTTGCAGGTCACTGAGTTCACTCTTGACCCTTGTCTTTTTCCAGTTTTGTCTTTTCTTGGTTTTGTCTTTTGTCATCTCTTATCTCTTTCTGGTAATCTGAGCCCCCTAGGGCTATCTTCTATCAATCCTTGGCTAGCTCCTTAGACTCTTTTCTCAATGGGCTCTTCCTTTTGGCCTTAAGGCCTTTTGAACTCCTTTGGGTTTGTGCTCAAGAATTTAAATATCAACAGCTATTTCATTGTCATAAATTTGATGTTCACGTGCTTGTCGCCATTTGAAAGCCAATGACTATTCTATTGCCCTGAATTTGACGTCTTTGAGGACATCACCAGACATTTGAACCTAAACAGCTAGTTTGCTATGCTAGATTCTAACGTCTTCAAGCCCATCAGCCCATGGTCAATTCCTTTTGCCTTTTCCTTTTATTCAAGACTTTGTCTTTTTTTTTGGGCCTTTATCTTTTAACCCTTCTGAAGGGAAGGTGTCCCTTCAGGTTTTGAGAAAGGTCCCTTTCATAGTCGCTGAGAGCCCCCTGCAAGGGCACCTACCCTTTGGGGTACTTTGGGCAGCCTTGGTCCTCAAATCCTTTGGACAAAATGTCTGAAGGAATTCCTTTAGACATTTGTCTGAAGGAAATGTTCTCTTCAATGTTTGGCCCTTGTTTCAAGCAAATTCTTTTGGGAAAAAAATCTAAAGGAATTCCTTCAAAATTTTAGTCCGAAAGAATTTGCCTCGTTCATTTTTTCACAAGAATTTCTTCCAAAAGAATTCCTTGTTTGGCCCCTTTCCTTGTAAATTTCTTCAAGAAAAATGTCTGAAGGAATTCCTTCGGGCATTTTTATTGAAGAAATTCAACTTTTTGTCTTTACCTTTTCCGAAGGAAAACTCACCCTTTTTGCCTTCTCATTTGATTCCTCCACAAGGGTTCCTTGCCCTCCACAAGGGTACTTGGATCCCATCAAATAGCCCCATTCGGCACCTGCATGCCCTCCACAAGGGTATTTTCCCTTTGGAGCTTTGTAAGAGACTTTTAGTCCTACTGGCCCATCCCCTTGCTAAAAGTTTGTCTAAGGCATTTACACAAACTGAAAAGCCCCATACTAAACCAAAACCTATAGGTCTTTAGATCCTTCAATGCTTTATAGAATAGGTCTTATTGCTAAGAAAAAGGATATTTTGTAGAAGGTGGGTACTTGACTAGACTGAAGATTCGGAATGGTAGGGAAGGAAGGAGACCGATTTTGGCCTGTAGAGCCAAAATGGTCAACAAAATGGCAATTCCTAGGGGAAACATGCCTTCTATGCTTAGAAAATAGTAGCCTCAAATTCCTTTGGGCATGGAGCCAGAAACTAGGTTGAAAAGTTAGAAATAGCCTTGAGATATCCAAGAATCAATCATGAAGGTTTTACCCTAAAAAGAAATGAAACACACACAAGATTGAGAAAACTACTGACATGTGCAAAACCACTTAGGGAAAATAGGGAAAAAAAGGAAAATATGCACATGATGAGACAAGGCTCAGTGATAATGCTTAAGATGTATCCCATTAACTAGGATACATAGTTTTTCACCATCCAACCTGGAGAGCTGGAACGTATTATGCTACTTAGACTGAGTGATGACATATGGACCACTCCATAGGGCATTGAAATTCATATGTTTCCTAGGCTTAGCTTGGTCCTCATCCCATTTCAAGATGATGTCTCCTTTAGAGAAACTTTTTGATGAAGATCTCTTGTCAAAGTTTTTCATCATTTTTTGTTGGTGGCTAGTCATAGAAGCCATAGCTTGGGCCCATGTTTCTTGAAGTTCCATTAGCTCACACAACCTAACCTCCATGCTACTTCTTTCTTGTAACTGTAGCTAGTGAGAAAGGTTTAAAGCTGGCAATTCAAGTGAAATAGGAAGTCTAGCTTCCCTCCCATACATGAGCGTGTATGGTGAATTGCCAATTGCCCTCTTTGGAGTGACCCTATCTACCCACAGGGTTGTTTTCAACTTGGCATGCCAAGTTCTCTAATTTTCCTCCATTGTTCTTTTGATAATCTTGATCAGATTCTTATTGGTGGATTTAGCCAGCCCATTCCCTTGTGGGTAGTAGTTGGAAGAAGTATTGAGATAGATGCCATATCTCAATGCCCATTCACGCATTCTAGTCCTCAAGAAGGCCAATGCATTGACTGATATGATGGTAGCTAAGACTCCAAACTTTGTCACCAGGTCTTCATAAAATTCTAGGGCTGCACTTTCATTGGCTTCCTTCAAAGCAACAGCCTCTACCCATCTTGTGAATTAGTCTGTGGTGATCAAAACCCATTTTTGGCTAGCACTAGAGGGAGGATTGATCATCCCTATGAAGTCTAGGCCCCATTGCATGAATGGTTGCTCCACCAAAATAGGTTGTAAAGGCATTGCAACTAACCATTATTTCCCATCAAAAAGTGCACACTTCTAGCACTTTCCTACCTAGGCATCAGTATCTCTAGATAAAGTGGGCTAAAAGTAACCAGCCCTCATAATTCTTGTAGCTATAGGCTTAGGAGCAAATTGACCACCAGCTTGCCCATCATGGAACTCAGACAACACCTTGTCAATCTGACCTAGGTCTATGCATCCTAAAAGTACTCCTGAGAAATCTATTCTAAAAAGCACTCCATCAATCAAGACATAAGGGAGAGATTGGAGTCTAAAATATCTCCTCTTAGTCCTATAAAGGCCCTGTGGGCACTCATCAGTGAAAAGGAAACATCTCATGTCTGATGTCCAATCCTTAATGATAGTTAGTTCTTCTATTGTGGCTTCATCATGAATGAGAAAACTATCTCCTCTTTGCTATTTAAAGTCCACATCAAAGTGTTCACATAGGCCTTGTCCTCTTACCAGCTTGGTGGTTTTGATATCCACATCATATTCCATTACTTTAGTGATCCATCCTACTCTCTTTTCATTTAGATCATGGTTGGTCAAGAAATCTTTGATGCTGGGATGTGGAACTATGAGGTGAACCTTGTTGTTGGACAACATATGTCTAAATTTATTCAAGCTCTGTATGATTGCGAGGACTTACTTCTTTGCATATGTATACATGACCTCAAAACCCTCTAGACCTTGGCTAAAAAAGGCAAGCGGCTATTCAAGGTTCTCACCATTCACTTGGGTAAGTATAGCAGAGATTACCTCTTCATTTCCAAAGGTGTAGAGGTTGAAATCCTTGGTGAAGTTAGGACTGATCAAGGTAGGCACCTGGGTGATAGCATGCTTGATTTATTCAAAACTATCCTTTGTTTGCACTATCCATGTAAATTTCTCATCTTTCTTCAGCATAGTGGTCAATGGCTTGACTACCTCCGAAAAGTTTGGAATAAATATCTTGATGAAATTTATTTTACTGAAGAAGCTCTGCAGACCCTTCTTATGTTTAGGTAAAGACAACTTTAGGATGGAGAAAACTCTTTCTAGATTGATGGTCAAGCCTTCTTTTGAAATAATGTGGCCAAGGAGTTTACTGTCATGGACAAAAAACACACATTTATTTGGGTTGAGAGAGATACCAAACTCTCTAAACCTCTTAAAGATTTGTCTGAGATGTTTCATGTGTTAGCCTGCTTCCTTAGAGAATACTATCATGTCATCAAGATACACCAGCACAATGTTATTTATCAGGCCTTGAAAAGCCATGTCCATGGCTCATTGAAAAGTGGCACCAACATTGGATAGTCCAAATGGAATTTTCCTATAAGCAAATGTCCCCCATTTGGTTGTGAAGGCTGTCTTGTACTAGTCACAGTCTTGCACCAAAATCTGATTGTATCCAGAATACCCATCTAGGAGGGAGAAATGCTCGCTACCTGTCACCATTTGGAGGATGTACTCCATACTTGGTAGAGGATAATGGTCTTTCAAAGAGACTCTATTGAGCTCTCTAAAATCTACACATAGCCTAATCTCCCCATTCTTTTTTTAGACAGGAACAAGATTGGCTAGCCAAGAAGAGTGTTTGATTAGAAATATGATTCTGGACTCAATCAATTTGGTGAGCTCCTTACACATGAGAGGCTCAATCTTTGGATTGATAAGCCTTTGTTTCTACTTGATCGGCTTGGTGCCTTCCTCCAGATCAATGGTATGTTGGGCCAAAATTGGGTTAAAACCCTTCAAGTCATTAGACTCCCAAGTGAAGACATTAGTTATTCCTAGCACAAAAAGACGAAGGCCTACCTTTCATGATCTGTACACACTTTCCCAAGTGCAAGCAGCTTATCTTTGAATATCTCAACTTTTTCATAGTTCTCATTCTTCGTTGTGATGCTTTGTTTATCATATTTCAATTGGTCATCCTTGTTGAAAGTACTTTTGAGAGTGACCAAGCTTTTGGGAAGTTTATTGTTCTTTAGTTGAATAATTTGGCTACCATACTACTAATGTGGCTTAGCCTAGTTTATAGCAGCAAACTTAGCTTCCTCTTTCAAAAAGAGTGCTATCTATTGATTTCTGTCAAACACTTTCTAGTTAGTGATGTTATTAGGCACAAAGGGTATGATTGCCACTTTTAAATGATGTGGACTGTGGTATTGGCCTATCTCCTTAGGGATGTCAAACTGAGCACCAATTGTTTCTAGTTTGTCCACCTGTTTGTTCTATTCTCTAGGAATGGAAGTGACATTGAAATCAAGGAAACTTTCCACTAAGTCCCATACCCTGTGCTTGTAGGACTTGAGCAAGTAATTCTTAGTTAGGTTCAAGCCTCTCACCTAATTTATGATCAGCTCACTATCTCCAAAAACTTGCAGCTCCTTGATTCCCCTTTTTCTCACCCATTCCAAACCATGGATGAGAGATTCATACTCTGCAACATTGCACATGAAAGAAAATTGGAACCTGAAAGTCAAAAATTACCTCTCATGTGAAGGAAAAACTAGCACCACTCCCCCACCAGCTCCCAGCTTGCTTTTTGAGCCATCAAAGAAAAGTTTCCATAAACCTAGGCTATCTTGACTTTCTTTCATCAAATTTGGCACACAATTACCCTCTTTATGCATGCAATAAATCCCAAGGCCTGCCTCTTCTATGAATTTGTAAGGATCATGTTCAAAGTTGTCACTTCCCCATTCATCTAAGAGTAAGTTAGCAACTCCTTCAAGGGCAGAGGGTGGAGATTGATCTACTTGGACATCTTCTTGATCAATAATGGTGTAGCTAACATTTGGTGCCTTGAGTGAGTATGATTCTAGATGATGTTTATGGATTGGCTCTGATTCAATCTTGACCTTAGTCCCATACTTGTATCTAAAAACTAGATTGGACCAGTTTTCAGCTAGGTAGCTGCCTATTTTAGATGTGAAATTCCTAGACAAGCAAATGGCAAAGTAAGGAGGAACATCTGCCGCCACCACATCATGAGGGAATGAGAAATTTGGATAGGCATGGAGTGTCAAGTTCAAGCCTCTCACCACTCCCACTGTCTTTGCTAGTGTTCCATCTTGTTGCAAGATTCCCTTAGTCATTTCTTTGTATTTGAGCCCCAATTTATCCACTATACATTTTGGCATTACTGAGGTGCTTGCCCCACTATCAATAATGCAATTATGTAGCAAGAAATCTCCTATGACTAAGGATAGATAGAAAGGAGGAACATTTTCTTCTTTATTTACCTGCCTATTGTGGAAGGGTGTCCATTCATGATCAGAACATTATTAGTCTTTGCTAGGAAAGTGTGTTCACTTAGCCCGTGTAATTCCTTTTGCAACATGTGTTTTTGTCCTGACATTGCCAATGAATCCCATAAGGAGATATTCATGTGTAGCTTCTTAATTTGGTCCACCACATTGATATGATAATTATCTCCTTTCAAATTCTCTTTGGGTTTACTTGCAGCCTGGGGCGTAGGTCGAGGAGATGAGGGTGTGAATGGCAGCCTGAAATTTGGAAGTTTCTAGTTTTTATATGGCTCTCCTTTTGGACCTTGTGTTGGCTACAACATAGTCACCTTGATTATCCACATTTCCCACGTAGTTGACTACATAGAATTCACCTTCCAGGTGATTTATGAGAGCAGAATTAGATTGAGCCAGCTTGTTGTCCATGGCATGTTGAAATGATGCCTCAAGCTTGGGAATTAAGCAACATCATAATTGTCTTTTGCATTGGTGTATTGACCTGACATCTCATTTGTATAAACAACCTGATCTTGACTGTACCCCATGTGTGAGAAATTTGGCTATTCTTGCACCAAATTGTTTTGAACGCGCACCATAGCCTTGGATGATGAAGGAGCACCTAAATTATAGCCTTAATAAGGTCTGGCCTATGCAAACTGACCTTGTCCTTGATTGTAATTCTGGAAAGAGGATCTAATTTCTTTCCCAAACTATTGATATCCTTAATTTGGATGATACTTCTGAGCTTGCTATCTTTTGAGATCCACTAGTTCATTCGTTACGCTTTGCAACAAGATTTTTACTTCATGGAGGTCATTAGATAGAGCAACAGCCAAATTTTCTATGCCAAACAAAAGAGATAAGGTAGGTGCAGTAGTTTGGACTGGAGGCGATAATTCAAGAAAGAGCAACATATGAGATCTAAGGGCTATCTTTTTAGCTTACACCAGGCAATTCTCAGCTGCTATGGCTATGTCATAGGTAGTAGGTAGCACATGTCCTCCCATAGACTGTATCATGACAACAATGTTGTTCAATGCTTTCAAATAATATAGGAAAGCATAGCTTGGGGTCAGCCTTAGCAAAGTGGGGATTTTATCCCATGTCTTCTAAAACTCAGTATTGAAATCTTGCATGAATTCATGTGGATCTATTTTCATAGTGGTTAACTGCTTGGAAAGTGAGAGGTGGTCACTCTTCTCCCCAAATCTATTTGTTAAGAGGTTGCACAACTCATTCCATGAGTCCACTAAATTCATAGGCAAGGTTCCATACCAGTCTACAACCTTGCCCTTAAAGGACAATGCCAGCAGTCTGATAGCAATGTTTTCCTCAGTGACATTGTGAATATTATAGAGGTTGGAAATATTTTTGATGTGCTCAATAGCAGTGATAATCCCTTCTCCATTGAAGGGAGGCACACTTTTAAGGGCTGCCCCTAGGATTGGGTCATAATGTAGGAGATTCAAAGGACTTTGACCATGAAAGGCCACAAAAGGTAAAGCCATAGCTATGACAGGATTCAATCGAGGCCTTCTTGCATAGGTGTATCTTATAATAGGTCTGGGAAAATAATTTTCCAAATAAGGATGAGTCCTTGCAAACCTCAGTCACCTTGTTGAGTTTAAAGGTATTTCAATGAATTCAAAAGGGACACCCTTAGCAACAGATTGTGTGGTGACCTTAGGCATAGGATGTCAAATTGACCTTTGACCAGACATTGATGTTCTTGATAGTAGAGTCAATAGATGTTGGAAAAATAATTGTTTTTGCTGTAACATGACCAGTACCAATCCTAGAACTTTTTTGAGTGTTTAAAAAATAGTCACACCGGACATGCTAAAAACTATTGACGCTATAGATTTCATCCTTGAGAGAAGGCTGGGCATCTCTCATCCATGCAACACAATAGAGACTCATCTCATGCCTGTGGGTTTGGTAAAACTAAGGGGAGAATCTTTACATAAGGGCTAGTTCCCTTTGATGCATCTCTGAGTTATTCTAGTAACATTTTCTAGTATATATATATATATATATATATATATATAATGGGGGGAGGTTGAAAAGAGAGAAGGGTTACTGAAAATAGGGCCTAAACTAAACAACAATGCACCGAAAAACTTTGATCTACTCATTACTCACACTTCAAACCACAAGAGCACATACATACACATTGTCTAATGAAAGCTCAGACTATAGGGAACTTAACAGAAAGGCTTAATGAAGACACACAGAAGATGAACTTACCACAGGTGCTGTAGGAAGACATACTATTTGATAACCCTCTCCTGTCTCTATGCTCTAGATACATCTATTTTTGCTACCTGGAAGAATGGTGCTTTGTCTATACCAGGTGTGTTGGTATCAAGCTTGTGAAAGCATCATGGAAAAATTACTGAACACAAGGTTAATACTCAGGCACACTCAGAGATATCCAACTAGATAGAGGTAAAAAATACTTTCTATTGATTCAAGGTGAAAATTTGGTAGGGCTACGCAATTCAAAAATGAGAGATGTCTTTTCTCAAATGAGATATTACAATATATATATATATATATATATATATATAGAGAGAGAGAGAGAGAGAGAAGAAGCAATGGTGCCCTTTTACAAGTGGCACATATGCATTGAGAGCATTGGGAAGAGGAAGCCGCTAAAAGAGAATGCTGTGTCAGATCCAATTTTGACTTTAGGCATTTAAAATATATTAAACGTCATGTGTGAAAACATGGGTCACATTGTTTGTCTATAAATAAGACCCCTTCTTCAAGACATTCACGTAGTTGTCTAACCATTAATGTAAAATGAGAAAAAATAGGTCACACCATTCACTATTTGTGCTCTTTGATGATCACTTGGCATAGACTGTTTCAACTGCTAGAATAACTCCTTGTGCCGACACCTTCTTTTGCCACTTGGACTATTTTGTCTATTTATGCGATTGGCTCTTTGGGCTCCTTTCTTGGCAGATCACTGAGTTCACTCTTGACTCTTGTCTTTTTCTAGATTTGTCTTTTCCTAGTTGTCTTTTGTCATCTCTTAGCTCTTTCTGGCAATCTGAACCCCCTAGGACTATCTTCTATCAATCCTTGGCTGGCTTCTTAGGCTCTTTTCACGGCGGGCTCTTCCTTTTGGCCCTAAGGCCTTTTGAATTCCTTCAGGTTCACGGTCAAGCATTTAAAGATCAATGGCTATTTCATTGACTTAAAATTTAAATTTGTGTGCCCATCACCATTTGAAATCCAATGACTATTTTATTTCCCTGAATTTGACGTCTGCAGGGACGTCACCAGATGTTTGAACCTAAATGGCTAGTTCGCTATGCTGGATTTTGACATCTTCAGGCCCATCACCCCTTGGTCAATTCCTTTGGCTTTCCTTCTTTCATCCTTTTCCTTTTATCCAGGCCTTTGTCTTTTATCTAGGCCTTTGTCTTTTAACCCTCCTGAAGGGAAGGTGTCCCTTCAAGCTTTGAGAAAGTTCCCTTTCATGGTTGTTGAGAGCCCCCCGCAAGGGCACCTACCCTTTGGGGTACTTTGGGTGGCCTTGGTCCTCAAATACTTCAAACAAAATTTCTAAAGGAAATGTTCTCTTTAATGTTTGGCCTTTGTTTTGGGTGAATTCTTTCGGGCAAAAAGTCTGAAGGAATTCCTTCGGACTTTTTGTTCGAAAGAATTTGCATTATTCATTTTTCCACGAGATTTTCTTCTGAAAGAATTCCTTGTTTGGCCCCTTGCCTTGTAAATTTATTTGGGCATTTTGCCTAAAGAAATTCAACTTTTTGTCTTTTCCTTTTTCGAAAGAAAACTCACCCTTTTTGCATTGTATTTTGATTCCTCTGCAAGGGTTCCCTTCCCTCCACAAGGGTACTTGGATCCCATCAAATAGCCCCATTTAGCGCTTGTCTACCCTTCGCAAGGGTACTTGGATCCCATTAAATAGCCCCATTCAACACCTGCCTACCCTCTACAAGTGTATTTTCCCTTCGGAGATCTATAAGAGACTCATATTCCTGCTAGCCCATCTCCTTGCCAAAAGTTTATCTAAGGCATTTGCACAAAGTGACAAGCCCCATACTAAATCAAAACATGTAGGACCTTAGATCCTTCAATGCTCTATAGAATAGGGCTTATTGCAAAGAAAAAGGAGATTTTGTAGAAGGTAGGTACATGACTAGACTACGGGTTCAGAATGGTAGAGAAGGAAGGAGACTAATTTTGGCCTGCAAGGCCAAAATGGTCAACACACATGAAGTATGAAAACATTAAAACTTACATATATATATATATATATATATATATATATATATATATATATATATATATATATATATATATATATATATATATATATATATATATATATATATATATATATATATATATATATATATATATATATATAATAAGAATGGACTCAATTCAATTAATGGGACAAGATTGCCATACGGAAAGTATCTTTCACTTTTATTTACAAATTTAAAATGAATGTCTTTTATTTTCTTCTTTCTTCAATTGTCAATCTCATGCTCAGACTTCCATATAATTTATTCGACTTGTGATGATAAGAAGTTTGTGGTGTCCTGCATTTGGAATCTATCTGGGTTGGATTACATTCTACCATTCGCTCCAGTCAATCAAAGACTAGAGGTGTATTCTCATTAAATGGAAATAACTTACTATGTTTTTTGTTTTTAGCCAAAAGAAATATATTTATAAATATTTAATTAAGTTTAGAGTAAATGTAAAATATTAAATCAGATCAAATTAATTAATACTATTATGAGAGAAATAGAAATATATAAAGATTAGAAATGTCTGTTGATAATTGTTAGATTTTAAGAGTGAAAAATAATATTCAAAGATATAAAAAGATGGCTCAGAAATTTGTGATAATTAGATAAAAATGCTCAAAACATGTGTTTAAAGTGTTTATTATTTGGAGCATCATGTTCTGATTTAGAGGAAAAATCAAGTATATGAAATATACTTTGACAATTTTATTTCTCAATTTAGAGTTTCAAAAATGTTACTCACTTTTCTACCTCCACTTATATTATTAGGAAAATTAACTTCTTCTCCTTTCCTTAATTGGATAGTTACATCTAAAAATTGTAAGAAAATCAAAATCTATATTGATCCCTACATCATACCTAAAAATAAGTGAGATATCTTGATATTTTTCAAGCTCTTCAATTTTGTACGAGAACAAAAATAATATTTTGATAATTGTAATAATTCATCAACTAAATAAATCACTACAATGCAATTTATCATTAATATAAACTTATGTACTTCAATGAATACTCTAATGATTATTTGATTTCTCTAAAAACTTGTAAATATTTCATATATTCCTATGAACAAATAATATTTTCAATTTTATTCTTCTTGAATGTCTTATATAGATGATCAATGTCTCAATATGTCCATTATAAATTAGGATTTTATTTTGATTGAAAATATGACACACAATTATTTCAAATGAACTTAAACTTACTAGATAATATTTATCGAGTACTTAACCTATATCAACTTATAGTTATAATATGCTAAAAACTATGATTAGAAATTAGATTGATAATTCTAGACATAACTATAAATAAAACAACTTATTAAAGTAAATAACATTGGACAAAATATTAACCTATTGACCAATTAAATGCCTTTAGACTAAAGGCTTATTTTAAACAATAAACCATTATATAGTAACAAACCTATTGATACTAAACATGGATGAGAGGGAAAAACATTTATAATTCAAGAAACTCACCTGATCTGGGAACAATTCCAATGATCACCTGCAAAAATTTATAGGCTATGAACTATCTAGTCTTCGCTCAGAATAGGAAGCTGACTTGGATGATGGTTCTAAGGAAGATGAACAGTTGTATCTATAGGATAAACAACTACAAACTCAGGCACTAGAGGTTGTTTTTTAGTTTTAGATAACAACAAGAACTTCCTCTACTTAAGGCCCAATCAGTGATAGAGTGGATTCTTTATTGTCCAATCTATTAAGAGGTTTCACCTAGTTTTTATCTTCTCCCATATCTACCAGTTCTCATTTCTAGTGTCTAGTGAATGATGTGATTAACTATCCTATTGCATCAACTCCCCCAGTGTAGGCTATTATCAAAAAATGGGTCCCTAGACACATTAATCCATCTGAGATGAGAAAGATAAGATTTGGGCCATGTTCTGGTGCTATCAAGTCTTCTTTTTCCCCCCGGATGAGAATGACCCCAAGCAAGGGATGGTATATGATGACTTCTCAAACATGGTGAACCCCTTTCATGAGTGCAATGCCTTCTGCAAATATAGAATAGCCCTTAACAACATGTCTCCTTTTTTGAGGTTTTAAGTAGATTTCATGACATCTCCTTCAGCTATTTCATATGTTCCCTCTCCTTCCTTCTTGTTAGGTATCCTTCATGTGTCCTTCTCTAATGAAATTCCTAATCTATATCTTTCTAATTAGGGCATACTGGATATGGAAATAGAGTTGGTAATTTTTTGCTTATTTAACAAATGTGTGGGTTCTCCACTCTTTATTCTCGACCTAGATCATTGGGACAAGGTTGTGTGGATCTCCTTGCAAGATCCTTCCTTCACCGTACTTAGCCACAAATTCTCTTAAGTGGTCTTAAACTTCTCTTTGAATCATGATTTTTGTTTGGTCTTTGGGTCCCTAGTTTGTTGGAAAATTTGGGGTCTTATTTCTTCATGGACTCTGTTATTTAATCTTGTAAACATTTTGGTGACTATGGCATCCCTTTGGATCAGGGTCTAAGATATCTACTCCCCCATTTTGAGAAAGAAAGAACACATTGAGATGTTGATCAATCAGGTGGGATCTTTTGTGAAGCCAGACAAGGATTCCTTGGATAAATATTCATGAGATTTTGTGCAATTATGGATATCTCCAAACTTATTCAGTATTCCATTCATATTTATTCCTCGCGGGACTCGTGTCTCTAATTTATTAACTTTAAAGGATTTTCATTCAAATGATTGCACTGCAATCTCATTGGGAACTAAGCTTTGGGTGTTCTTCTAGGGGCATTGTGAGTGTTCCTCACTCTCAGTTGGTTTGGAAGAAAAAATAAGGATACATAAATTAGGACTTTTTATGGAATAATCTATTGACTGCTAGGCTCTTCTCCTCATCCTCCCTTGTTGAGGTATCCTCCTCCAAATACTTTCATCTATTCCTAGAATGATATTGATTTAGTTTGGCCCACTAGCCTTCTCAGCCCATTGGCCTAATTTACGTCCCCCTCTTTTTCCCCTCAAGCTAATCTCAAAGCCCCTTTGGACATAATAGGCAAAAGGAAGGGTCGAAGGATGGAAGCAAAAAGGTTGAGGTCTGATGTTGAAGACTTGTTGTATGAAAGGAACTAATGTACTATATAATGCATCCTCTCCCATCACTATGGAAGAAGACACCCCAGTCATTGGCTGATTTGTTGTTGATTACTTTTGGGTGTTTTCACTGGCTAGCTTTTGGTGCTATTGATTAGTTTCACTAAAGATACCTTGCCCATTCTTGGCTTCCCCTCTATGGAATTTTGGCTAATGATTAGCTATTGAATATGCCATTTCAATAAAATTTGTTGTTTTTCATGGTTATTTTGGTTGTTGTATTTTTGATTGGTTATATACTCTTTGTTTTTTTGGGTTTTATTTGGCTTGTCTCTGGTTTTCCTATTGATGTTGGTTGCTTTTGTAACAGGGTGAGTGGTCTCATCAAAACCTTATCTTTTACCTAATAAAATTAAAAAATAAACCTATTAATAATTCAAACTACTCTATTTGACTATCAACCGTACCAAACTATTAAAAAAACTTAAAAGTAAATCAATCGATAATCTGATATCATTACAAGCCATATTATGGACCAAACCAAAATAAAAAATTTAACAATATAAGACTTAAAATATAATATTATATATTGAAAATCCAAAACTAAAAATTACTATGGAAACAAAACTTTAACAATCTATGAATATGACAAAGGACAATGTGGATTGTATTTACATTGCCTATCCATTGCAATGGACTCTCCCCATACTATCTTGGATTTCATATCATGATTCTCATATGCCAATATGTCAATATGAGGAAAAACATTGGAATGAAACATGTCATAGCCTATATAATCCTTTAGAATTTCATCTAAAATCACATGCCCCTTTAGCTTCACTCATTCTCCATCTAACGTCAGGTTTTTCCCATTCTCCCATCATTTTAACAAGCTAATCTCTAATACTATAGACTTTGAGATGAAGAGCTCCATTCTCTTCTCCCTTGTCAAAATAATATGAATATGAGACATCTAATGACCTATAATTTCTTAAATTCATGACAATAAAATCAGAGATGAACCTTCTCACTAAAAATGTGCTTTCAAGCCTAGAATTTTTGTTCATGATTATGACATAATTCACCCTACACGGTGCATGCTGATAATTTTAAAGATTTTAAAATTCAACTAGAAAATAGAGGTGTTTGGCCTTGATATTTTTAGATCCAACAAAAGGATTCACTCTCACTCCCAAATTATCCACCAACAATACAAAAAACTACCACTAAATAAACCAATATTATTTTTTCTTAGCAAAATAATAGTTTCTAAACTAAAAAACTTATTTTATACATTCTTGTAGGCTATCATAGGTCTCATGATTCAAAATAAATAAATAAATCATTTACCTTAATGTTTTTTATTCCATTTCATATATTAAAACACGCTTTGATACAAAATTTTGAAATTGGACTTAGATTGCACAGTTAAAAAACTAACTTTCATTATTTAACAATCACACATTTCATATAGAAATGTGATCTTTTATAGATAAGCATTATATCCTTATCACAAAATCCCTACAATATTTCTATAAACCCATTTATGTAAGTTTATAAATAAATTATATATAAAAAATATATTATACTAACTAAATTACATCCTAAATAGTGTACGTACTAACTATAAAAGATTCAATAGAAATGCATTTCCAATACCGCAATGCATTTCTAAGTTTGCATTACATTTCCAAGCATGCGATGCATTTCCAAGGCCATGATGAATTTTGAAGCTTGTGATCCATTTTGAAGTCTGTGATGCATTTCTAAGCCTACATTATATTTCCAAGCATGTGATGCATTTCCAATCATATGATGTATTTCATAGCATGTGATGCATTTCCAAGTCTTCAATTCATTTTCAATCCCACAATACATTTTCAATCATGTGTGATTCATTTCCAAGTAGGTGATGCATTTTAAAGCATGCAATGCATTTCAAATCCCATGATTCATATCCAATCATGTGATGTATTTCCAAGCCTAAAATACATTTCCAAGTATGTGATGCATTTCCAAGCCTAAAAGTGTGATGTGTTACTAAGCTTGCAATGCATTTCTTAACTTGTGATGTTTTTATGGTATTTTAGGTGTGATGCGCTTCCAAGCTTAATATTATTTCCCTTATGTTAATGTTTTATTTAATCCATATTGTGTAGTGATAAACAAAAGTAAATTAATTGAATAAAATTTTTCCGTGATATTTTTTATTAATATAATACATTATATTCTTGCTTAGTCTATTTCATGGTTTCTATTATAAAAAATAGGTGCTTATAATATGCATGATAAATATTTATTGAAAGAAAATGCGTTTATTTCATGATTTCTATTGTAAAAAATAGGTGCTTATAATATGCATGATAAATATTTATTGAAAGAAAATGCACATACTTTAAATGATTTAACGTATAATATCATATCTACAGATGAGTTTAATGATAATAATTTTTTAAAATTAAAAAAAATGAAAAAACATTCTTCTCTTCCTAAAATTTTGAAAATGGTAAATGGAATAGTGCATGGACATGCACACGCACACACACAAAAACCAAAAAATCCTAATTGTTAATAGTGAAGAAACTAACAACAACATTAAGTCATATAACACAATCTAGCAAACTCCCAAATAAACAAGAACACCATAAAAATAACATTTTAAAATTCTAACTACACCAAATGAAAATAAAAATCCAAGAGGCGATTACAACATGAAACGATACTAAAAGTAAAAACTAGGACATCAAATATCTCATCCCATATCCCTAATATATCTAGGATTTGAATCATATCAAGTCTCTTAAGAGAAATTATTTTCCCAACATTTATGAAACCCCGATCCCACATTCCATATTTCCACATCCTTTACCTAATTTAATAAGCTAGTGCAGTACTCGTCATTTAATAAGGGGGCATTCCACTCTCTTTAAAATATTAGTAAGGGTAGAATTATAGATATCTAGAAATAATTATTTAAGAATTTTATAAATCTCATCAAGGCATAATCTAAGACTAGGTTCTTTTATAACAAAGTAAACCATATAAACAACTAGGGGTTTGTTAAGAACTTACTCAACTCTTAGAGACATGTGATTATCATAGGATGTTTAATAAAAGAAAAAAAAACTCTTCACTAAAACATTTAAATCATTCATCTTACGTTCAAAATTTGGAGGTTATTAGTCCTTCTAAATAAATAAGTTATGATATAAGTTATGATATTTGGGTGTCATTCTTTCAATTGTTGATCCTAAACCTAATCTTCTAAAGTAATCCTTAAAATGTTTTGCATATCCTCAACCTTCCACTCCCCTATCATTGAATCCACAACATCCATGCCCAACATTGATTTTATTAAACTAACAACACTAATGTATGATGGGTTGAAGATTTTTTAAAGCTCATTGTTGCTTAGAGGGATTTTTTTTTTTAAATACCATCATTCCCATTCAAAGTATCCTCAAAGTTCACCATTATAAAACCAAAAGAGAAGTCATATAAATGGTGTTGGAAGGAATGACTAAGGTAACATATATAGGTAAATGCACTGAGTTTATGAGTGCACCAAATCCTAATAAGCATCAAAGTTAAATCTATAATCAATACTCAATAAAACTTATGCACAAAACTTTATGTGAATCAATCCGCTAATAGTCACTGAGATGAAATATATATTAAATATTTAATTATTTTCATTTTTATTAATCACATCATCATTAATACACTCTTCATTATTTTTATTAATCTCATATCATTAATACACTCGTCATTAGTTTCATTATCATGATATTTGAATAAATTAATTTCAAATCCATTCCACTACACATTCCATTATAGAGAAAATTTTCATGTATTAACACATGTAAAAATGAACATTAAATGGCATTACATTTTTATATATGATTACTTTTAGAATTTTTGTATTTTGGTTTTTATTCTACTTTTATGTAGATATTTTTATTTTTGTTGAGCATTTTTTCAATGTGGAGTGTTTTACTTTATGGAAGAACTTATATTTAATTCATTACAATGTTTTATTTAGTGCCATACAATGATTTTTTGTGGTATTTTTTAAATTTTCTATTGCTTTTAAATTTTGTAATACTTTTGAATGCTCAAAAATGATTTTGTATGTGATTAGATATATTTTTTTTCAATATACTTGAATCCATATAAATAGACAACTCAAAAATGACATGGAGATAAAAATTAAAATTTACTAATTTATTTATTTAATGTCTATAAATTAAGTAGGATTTTTTTATACATCCACATCAAAATTATATATTTTTATCACAAACATATAATGACCAATTTTACAAGATTCACAAATCCAATGAATTATGTTTCAATAAAATTCACCACCATTTCAATATTTTTTAATTTTTCTTATTAAATATTATAAATCTAAAATAACTTATGATCCAAAACTTTGATTAATATTTTTACATATTTTAATTCAAAACTATTTGCTAAAAATAAAAATTGTTAATAAATAATCAAAAACCCAAAAGAATATTCTCTCTCTCAAGATAAATTGGTAGTAGACATGGTCTATAAATAAATTTATAAAAAACTTAAAAGAATCACAATGGAAAACATAAATATGGATGAGTAATTTCTCATCTTGGTCACTTCTATGTGTACCAATATTCTTAATCCTTTATAAACATCTAAAGCACTCAACTCGACATTTAGTTATCTCACATGAGAATTTAAAAATTATAATTATAATTTTATATATATATATATATATATATATATATATATATATATATATATATATATATATATATATATAATCTTAAAGAAATAAAATTTAAAATCTCAATACTTATGTTTCAAAAGTAAACATTTATTCACTTAAACCACCAACTAAAATTTACTACCCAAAATTGAAAAGGTTTTGAAATATTTAAGTACAAAATTTTAAATCTCCCAACCATTTATTTAGTCAAAATCTTAAAAATATTTAATCATTGGATTAAATATATTAATAAAATAAATAAATGATAAATTATATTTAAAAACCTACACGTCAATATTGATTACTTTGTAGAGAAAAAAATATATTCAATATGTCATTTTTTAAATTTTTATTAAAAATACCTTGAATGTTATTACCTATGGAAATATTAGTACAAAGTTCTAAGAGTGTTTATATTATGATAGAAATCTTATTACAATCTTCAAGTGATGCACCAGAGGTGCCATGACAACCCCCATGAACTCGTGCCATGACAACCCCTATGAACTCCCCTAACCTTTTTCACTCATTGAACCATGCTCAACCCAAAGAAATCTTAAAATTAAGGTTTCAAAGTAAGGGAAGAAGATAGGCAACGCCTCACTTCCATTTTCTATCTTCTACCAAATGGTTAATCCATTTAAGATATTTTAATGAAAATATTAATAATTATGTGAAGAGAAAACAATGTGAATATAATACATGATTCAAAAATATTTAAGTAAAAAGGAGGAAATGGTTGATCATTTAAAATATTTTAATGAAAAATATTAATAATTATCTGAAAAAGAAATAAAGTGAATATAAAATATGTTATTCAATCTATTTTATGTAAAAAATATATATATAATGATTATATATATATATATATATATATATATATATATATATATATATATATATATATAAAGTAAATAAGATTACAATAAAGGAAGAAAAAGTTCTGAAATATAGTTATATACACTTTGAAAGTGTTATTGGGAGGTCATTCAAAAGTACAAGAGAATAAATGGTAACATATAAATTATGAGAAAATAAAAAAGTTATAAAATTATAAATTATAGTTAATAAAATATTTAAATTATGTTATGATTGAAGGATTTATATAAATAATTAATATTTAATATTTATGAGGAGAATTATTTTTTGAAAAAATTATCTAATATTTATCAAAGGAGATATGGTTGATTTATTTAATAGATTTTAAGGAGAAATTATACTAATTGTGAAAATAAAAAGAATGTAACTATAAGATATATCATTTAATCTATTTTAGGTGAGGAATTATATATGAAAATAATAATATAATATAAGATAGAAAGCTCTATATATCTTTATAAATTATTGAAATGTTATCAAGATGTTATTTAAAATTATAAACGAATGAATAATAATACATAAATTATGAGAGCATAAAAAGTTTATTTTGAAATAAGAATGGATTCAATCCATATTTATATCGAATGGAGTTTTTATAGTGAATGTAAATTATATTATATATAATATTTCATATTTTCTTGTTTTTGTATATATAGTTATCAAGTTATGTTGATAGTTATCTTATAATGTTAAGGGAATGGTGGTGGACTATAATATCTATGAGTGCATAACATTAATAGGTGATCTTAATTTTAACGTCTATTTTTCTTAAAACTATAGTATCTTAAACAAATGATAGAATTTAGACTCTTTTTTTCTTTCCAAATCAAATATTACAATATAGTAAAAATTGAAACTATTTATGAATAATGAAAAACTGAATGAAAAATAAAATAAAATTAATTAATTAATATTTTTTAATAAACAAAATAAATACGTTAAATTTGATATCTCTATATTTTTCAAATACATATAAAATTCAAAATATATAACTAATTATTAATAGATAGAACAACTAATACGAAATACTATTAAAATGACTATCATTAGAATTGAGATTATTCCTTCTTCCCAATTTTTCAGGTGACAAGATCGCCATACGGAAAGTATCTTTCAGTTTTAGTTATGAATTTAAAATGAATGTCTTTTATTTTCTTCTTTCTTCAAATGTCAATCTCGTGCTCAGACTTCCAAATAATTTATCCGACTTGTGACAATAAGAAGTTTGTGGGTTGGATTACATTCTACCTTTCGCTCCGGTCAATATGTATTCTGACTAAATGGACATACGTTAATATGTATTTGGTAGTTATTTAATTCAGTTTAGATTAGAAGTAAAATATTAAATTAGATTAAATAATTAATATTATTATGAGAGAATTAGAAATATTTAAAAATTAGAGATGTATGTTAAATATCGTGAGATGGAGTGATAGTTGTTAGATTTTAAAAGTGAAAAATAGTATTCAATAATATAAAAGAATGGTTTAAAAAATTTGTGACAATAGAATTAAAAAGTTTAAAAGTGTATATTGTTTGGAGTATCATGTTTCGTTTCAGAGAATAAAAATAAGTATATGATGTTTATTTTAACAACTTAATTTCTCAATTTAGGTCTTCAAAAATGCTGTGCATTTTTTAATATCTTCATTTAGATTATTGAGAAAATGAACTTCTTCTTTCTCGAGTTGAATAAATATATCTAAAAATTATAAGAAAATCAACACTTATATTGAGCCCCACATCATATCAAAAAATAAGTGAAATATCTTCATATTTTTCAAGCTCTTCAACATTGTGCAATAACAAAAACAATGTTTTCATAATTACTACTATTATCTTCAACCACACTTAAAATTAAAAGTCAAAATAAATCAATTGTAGATATGGAACAATCGTGAAGATGTGGATCATGATTTAATTGGTGCGATGAAAAAGGATATTGAAAATATAAAAAATTGTATGAAGTAACATTGAATCATATTTCAATAAAAAAAAATTAAGGTTGTTGGAATTTTTGGAAAGGGAAGATACAGAAAAATAGAATATTGTTGCTTATAACTTAGGATCATCTTTATTTCCAAAGCAACGACATTCAAGATTCTTCTATTTATGATTAGTGGTTGTAGATAGAGGTTCATTTTCTTTGAGATTTTATTTTAGAGTAATCTTATGTATGGGCTTATTTGTTATGTATAAAATAATTATAAAAGATGGAAAGATTGATGAATTTATAGATTAGTAAAGGGAAAACAAAATAAAATTAATGGATATAATTATAAATGATTTCATATGGCTATCCAAACATCTTAGAATTGGCCTTCACCAGTGAAGTTAATTATTACTACATTGATATTTTCTTTATCTTTATCTGATGCAAATAAGAGCTCAATCAAGTTAATAAGTTGAAAGTTATGGTCTTTGGAAGATAGGTCCCTATTGTATACATTGAATTCTTATCACTATTGTGCTGAAATTGTCAGTCTTCGATATTATGTGATAATCCACAATTTAAACCAAAAAACACCAAAAGGCTCTAAATCGTCTGAACTTGTCATGTACATGTACCGATTTATGCTAATGTATCCCTTAATGGGGCAATGTATTTTTTGTGATTATTATATTTTCTCAAATCATTTCAAGTCAAATTATGACCACTCAAAATAATGTCCTAAAATATATGTCTATGAATAAATAATGAATATTCTAGCTTTCAAGTTTATTATTTTTGAGTGTCTTATATAAATGATCAATGTCTCAATACAATAAAATGCAAGTATATTTATAAATGATTTGAATTAGAGTTAAGACTATATTAATGTACAAACTAACATCAAACAATCAAAAAATGGAAACAATGTGATAAGGGTCATATAAGGTTAAGGAGTGTTATATTCTTAATTTCTACCATATGTATAACTAATCTTCAAGCTATGCCCCTGATCATTACATATTTCTTCAAAACAAATTTGATGAATATAATCATCTTTTTGAGCTTCAAAAACTCTACTTAATATCTTAAAATTTACTATGTATCACACATAAGCTCTTCACCTTTATTAAAACCCTAACCAATTTACATATTTCATAAAATATATAATTAATTATATTATTAAACAAACCTCTAATACATTTAGACATAAATACAAATGGAAAACCAAAAAAATGAACTATAAAATAGATACATTCAATCACTGAATGAATGAGTGAAAATTATGAGTATATGAAGTATAAATTATGAGGATTTATTGCATTTACTTGAATAAAAAGTACACATAGTTTTCATTAATGAATAAAAGATGAAAGAGATTATTAATCTTCAATTCAACTCCATAATGGGTATGCATAAGAATATTTATTAAATAAAAATTATTTTCAAAAATAACTAAAAAAGAGGGTATATGAATGAATGATTTTAATTATAATTACGAGATTTGATCTGTTAACTTCTAAAAAAATTAAAGGTTAAAATAAATAAATTGTAGATATGGAACAATCTTGAAAATGTGGATAATAATTTAATTATTGAAATAAAGAAGGCTCTTTAAAATATAAAAAATATATGAAATAAATTGAATCATATTTTAATAATTTATTTTTAAAGTTGTTGGAATTTTTGGAAAGGGAAGATTAAGAAAAATAAAATATTGTTGCCTACCACTTATGTTCCTTTTTATTTCCAAGCAATATCATTCTCCTCTTAAAAATAAAATTATTACATAAAAATCTTTAAAAAAATTAAACTTAAAATTAGAGTTGACATGTAAAATTTAATTTAAAAAAAAAAAAAATAAACTATTTAGAGCTAATTACTTTTACTATAAATAATAATTTACTTTTCTTAATAAATTATGCATACAAATTTAGATAAACCTAATTTCAAACATATCCTATAAATAATAAAGTCATGATGTTGGTCGAGTTTCAACCTAAAAGTCTAGTTACAAAGTTATCTTATTTTTGTTATTTTTAGCATGACTAAAAAAATTAGAGTGCAATGTCAGACTCTTAGATGATATCATACGGCTTTCCAAGCATTTTATAATTTTCCCTAACCATTGAATCCAATTATGAGTTCATTATTATATAATTTATCTTTGTTTGGTAAAAATATGAGTTTCATTTAATTAATGAGTCAAAGTTATGGCATCTAGAAGATAGGTTCCCCATCATTCTCTTTTGGTTGAAAACAACTTGGCACCTACAATTGCCCTGATTATATTCCTACCATTTATAATTGATCAATATTTTTCATATTCCATTCTAAAAGCTAAGTTTTGTCTACCTGTTTTAGCCCTTCCCACTATACCAAATACATGTTATAACTATCGTGTTTTGTGTTCACTATCTTCTTATCCAAAACCTATACTATTTTTTTTTTTAATTCTTCCTTGGTGCCTATTGCTTCCAATCCACTTCTTCATCTTATTCCCCTTCACCATATTTTCTATGAAATTCATATAAATTTTAAGCATTAAATATTGGAGAGATGTCAAAATTCTATGATAAACTCATCTCATAAGTATTGTCATTAATTTTTTTAACAATTTTGCACGAACCAATTTTCTTGCACTTCAACTTTTTCTACATTCTTTTTGGAAATATTTATTTTTTTAGATACATTGTCACCAAATCTCCTTCTTCAAATAACATTGAACTTGTATTTATATTTGTTGCTAATTTATAATTTCCATTACTTTCATGTAACTTTCTTCTAACTTCTTCTTGTAATTATTGTGTGTGCTCTACAAATGCTTCTGCATCACCACTATCTTATTTTAAAAGTGGTAACTACACCAAACCGAAAATACCCATAGGATTTATACTATATAAATAATTTGAAATTTTAATTTTCCTATTGATTTATTTACTAAACTATTATATGAAAACTCAACTTGTACTAAAGCCAAGTCCCATTACTTGGGCTTCTCTCCAACTATGCATCTCAATAAATTTTCCAACCTTATATTTATTGCTTATGTTTGTCCATCTATTTGTGGGTAGTATGCAATAATAAATTATAGTTTAGCTCCCAATTTGTTCCATATATCCATCCAAAAATGAATTAGAAATTTTATGTCCATATCTGATAAAATGGTTTTTATAACACCATCCCACAACATACTTAAAAAAAAGCTATGCAATTCTAGTGGAATCATTATAAAACGAACCATCTTAGAAAACTTATCTACAAAAAATAATGAATCATTAACTCTTTGTGTGTTTATCAACCCCAACACAAATTCCATACTCAAATATGTCAATGGTCCTCTTGGTATTGGTAATGACATGTACAACCATGTATTTTATACATAGCCTTTAGTAACTTGGCATACCCTACATATTACAACATACATTAACACATCTCTCTTCATATTTGGCCAAAAATATTTATCCTTCACCAAAGCTAGTGTCTTAGTCTTACCAAAATGTCCACTTAAACCACCACTATACAATTCTATTATAATATTGTCTCTAAGAGACCAAACTAAAATACACAATTATTTTCCCTTTGAAGACATAACCATCATGTATAAGGTATTGATCAATAATATTACTTATCTCACATGTCAATATATTATTGTATTACCTTACTAATAAAATAAGAATGGACTCAATTCAATTAATGGGGCAAGATTGCCATACAAAAAGTATCTTTAACTTTTATTTATGAATTTAAAATGAATGTATTTTATTTTCTTCTTTCTTCAATTGTCAATCTCATGCTCCAACTTCCATATAATTTATCTGAGTAGATCTAGGTCACTATAGTTAATAAAAAAGTTTGAGCATATTATTACACACTAGATCTAGGTGATATAAACAACGTTTATTCCTTTTATAAAGGACTTGGCTTGCTCTTTCCCCATGAATAATAACTATCACATTCTAATGTATAAGGTCAATGAACAAAGTAAAAAACTACCCTCCTAAAAACTCACTTCACTTAATTGTTGTGCCAATCGACACTTCCATTGGGTCAATCTCCTCTATTTATGATGTAAAATCCTATTTTCATATTGATTTCATCACTACTCACTAAAACCACTCTATAATTATCATGACTCACACCCTCTCTTTCCTTCCTATGTGGGGTAACAATTTTCATCTTCACACCATTACTTTTCTTCCTTTTTTTTGGTATATATATTCATCTTTGTGCCCATTACCTCTTCATCCCCATGCAATTCCTCATCAGGTATCCATGTGACCAAATGAATTTGGTGAGAAATATCTCCATCCTCCTCGTCAAATTAAATAAAAATATGAATTTTCCATCCTTTTCCACTAGTATAGTATTCCTTATCCCATAATACAACATAATGTGATCATACTAATATGGCCTCCACCAAAATAATATGACATGTGTGCATCAGTAAGATGTCACATATAACCTTATCCATGTATGTGAAAATATTCATCTCCACTTCACATTTATCCTACATAATTCTATCCTAATATTCCACTAACCATAACACTTTGTAAGGATTTGCGTGTGTTTAAATGTAGATGATATTTATGAATTATATTACATCTCATTCTTTTAGACTTGATAAACTCAGACTTTGGTCATTCCTTTTAATCTATACCTTTTCTATTTTTAAAAGTTTTGCATATGCTCTCTCTTGTGCCCCTTAGCTTATCTCTTAGTCTGACCAGTATTATGTTGATGACCTAGGCCTTCTATCTTGTCCAAAATGCTTAAAAATTTCTTATCTTCAACCTCTCCAAGTTTTAATCTTGCACCTATTTTCCTCCTTCATGGATACTTACATCCCAAACAAACAACTACATTGACACATGTGTCCTAATCTAATGTAAGTATCTGGTGCCTTAAATTCATCTAATTTTCAAATGAAATGTATCCTAATGGTTGGCCTAAGTATTTTAATGTGATATATTCTCTAAAGGGATTGGTATGAATACAAGATCAACCCTCATTCATACCCACCTAGAAACATATTATCTCTCAAAAAACAACTTACCAAAAATCACTCAATCAAGCATTCAAGTGAGAAAAGCTTCCATTTTTTCTCTTATTTCCATATCATTCATAGGGACAACACATATACAATTTTAAATTACTAAAGGATCAATCAAAGAAATATATTTTCTAAGTTACAAGTTAGGTCACTATTATACTTGCTTATTACATATTACATGATTCATAAACAAGCCAACATATAGGGAATAACTACATAAGTTTGAGGCCCTATTCAAAAAATTAGATATGTAGGCAATGCTCATTGACATTGGGGTATTTTAGGAAACTCAACATTGTGTGACCACTAACCCATTTTTCACATAGCCACTATGAATATGAAGAAATAGGATTTGATCATTTGACAAGGAGCAACAGTCTATGACCTAGATCTAAATGCACTAGATTAAAGGCAAAAATAAACACAAAAGCATCTAGATGGTCACATCATGTTTTAATAATTATTCCATACAGGATCCTACATCCAACCTAGACATTAGCATTGACAAAACTATCCCAAGCTGATGCAAGTGTTTGTGGCTATAGAGGCACTTAATCTAGAATTTGGTGACTATTCGAGAATATTACTCCAGTGTACTTTTTGCATGTTCTATATCTAGATCTATATTATCATCAAAATTAGCTAAGTATATTCTTTATGTGTCATTTTCATATCTAGCATAGTTGTACTTTACATTTTTAGCATATCTTAGTATAATAAATTCAGTATATGTTCTATATATATTTTAATATTAAATTACATGCAATAGATTTGTTTATTACCCTCATGTTTATTCCTTTCTATATCTTTAACCCGATCTATCTCAATAGGATCCATAAATTTTAGGGTTAAACACTTCGTTTCCAAACCCAACTTCATCACCATCTCTATGGACATGATATTTTTCGTGATTTTTCTTTACATGACAACTTTATATAAATTAATTCTTATCTTGAACTTGGTCGAGAAAATATGTGATAAACGAGTATTTAAGGTGTATGGAAACTATTTCATCATAAAAAATATAGAGATTTTAGTATCTTTCAATAAGGAATCTCAAGGTAGATTTTAGGCTTAACAGAGTGACATAGGCCAAGTCCCAAGCTCACATTGTTTGCATCTTATATATGTAAGTCTAATAGGGATCACATTTCCACTAAGTATTCACACTTAGTCCATAGGCCAATGGAGTCCACATCAAACCCAATTAGATAATTAAGTGCATTGGATAACCTAACGGGTATGTTACCCCATATATTTCTCAAGCAAACATCAAAGTATCCTTAATTGTATTATAATTTGTAATGAATCTATGACCTCAAAAAATCCCCATGGAGTTTACAATGATCTCATAGAATTCATAGATTTTTTAAGTCCATGGAGGTGGCATGTGTCATAGTCACAATTTGTTTAGGGATATCATACTCAAAGTCAACAAAAAATACATAGTCCTCAGGTGGAAGTGTGAAAATTATTAAAAGGATATTTAAAGACTCCACAAGACTATGAACTAATGTGGGAAATATTATTCATAAATATTGATGTGTGATCAATTATGTTTTGGAATTAAGATAGTCCATATATCCACAAAGAATGAAAATATCATGGGAATAACTTTGAGGCCATTATACAATGACCTTAGGATTGTGACGTGTGGCATAATTTGATGATCCTTGTATCTATGTTTATTAAATTGATATCTATGATGAGAATTGACACTAAGGATATATGTTTTGAAACAATTTGTTGAATGGGGTGTTATGGGTTTGATTGGAAAGCTCTTGATGAGATATTTTAGTTGGTTGTAGCTATGAGTTAGTTAAATTAATGATGTGGTCACTCTTACAATAAATTCCCCTAGAATCACAAATAATTTGAGATGGAATTTAATAAGGCCAACAAGTGAGACAATGAAAGGGTCACTAGTAGAGGATTAAAAAGGGGAATTTTCCTTTTGAAAGAGGATATTTGGTAGAGTACATAGAAGAGATCAAGGAAAGCTAAAATTGAGTATATATATAGAAGAGAGAAGGTATTAGAAGGTTCCAAATTTATGAGGAGAAAGAAAGGCCATGCTTATGGATTAGATAAAAGATTAAATAAATGGGACATAGATCAAAGAGGGGCCATAGTAGAGGAAGTTACAAAGTCTATAAATTAATAATTTAGATTATAATCCTAAAGATGCTTAGAGGGAGACTAGAGAAAATAAAATAGATAATCATAAAGTCATTGAATACAGATGTACTTAAGGCTTATTATCAATTACTAATAAATAATGGTGATAATTTTTATTACATGACTCTAGATACATTGCCAACTGCATCCCTTCATTGGAAAATAGTGTAGTGTGCCCATTTTTTTTGATTTCACACTTATCCAAATTGAGTGCAACACATAACTAATTATTTCACCACATGTGGATGCATTAATTAAGGTTTTCAGTGTATTTTAGATCTATAATATTTCAAAAAATAGATGCAATGATAAAACCTTAGTTTCTTGCAAACAAATCAAATTTGAATAAAATGGTTAGGGTATGGATTAGGTGAAAGGGATTGAGTTGCAATAGCCTTGGTCAATACTCATTGAAATACCAAGTGTTTCACTACATTGTCAATCTTTCGAAGAGGTCTCAATTTACAATGCAGTTCTCCCACTTACGTGTATGTGTGGAATGATGAACAGAAATATAAATGTTATTTCTTCAATTTTACCCTTGCCAAAAATATGTAGATGAAGATTAATCCTTGAATATAGCTTTATCAAACATATAGGTATAACATGAAAATATTTGAATATATTTCAAGAATGAGGATAATATTTGAATATATTTCAAGATTGAGGATCAATTGATGGTTTGAATTAGGGAGAGAAATACCCTTCACCAAACCCTTGGAAATATAGTTAGCCAAAAGATTGGTTAATCTCTTAGCAGACAGAATATAGAGAGAAGGAGATAGAGGTCACCCCTGTTTGATAGATATGTGAAGCTCAAAGTGTTGAGATTGAGAGCCACTGATAGTAATATAAAAACCATCATCCTAAAAAGTATATTAACAATTTGCACAATCCTAGGACCAAAACCAAAAACCTAAAGCATAACTATAATAAAAACACCATTCAATTTGATCATAAGCTTTCTAAAAATCAATCTTAATGAATAATGCCTTCTATTTGGACACCCTAGCCCAT
>JARHVA010000210.1:4182500-4215000 GCA_037957365.1 Torreya grandis
TTTCTTACTGTTACGAAGGGGTGAGAGTCTCATGATGGTTGAAAAAGGTATGCTCCATATCAGGTGAAACATGTTACGAAGTATCTAAAGGTTTATTCTATTCAAGAGAAAATCTAGGATCTACCGTGGACATAGGATTAACTTGGGTATCTTGCATTATTTCAATTGCTTGTTCTTACTCTTTAGAAGCAGTATTCTCAATCAAAGTCACAACCAAATAATCTATTAGGTCTATAACAAACTAATCTCTGTACCGTTTATTGATTTTCTAAATCTTGGTAGTAAGATCTTGATCACTTGGAGTAAAATCTATAAGTTATTTATTTTCATTACTAGAGGAAGCATTGATGGTTTTTATGACATGAGTAAGAGGTTTATCTAACTATTGTTCCTCTACTCGGAGAAGCATGTGCAAGTGTTCCATTAGAAAATATGGAGGCAATCTTGCACCTGATTATATCAACCTTAAAAAGGATTCATCTTTGTCTTCTAAATATTGGTGTTTATAATAACCCTGTTAAGATATTATTATTTTTGGGATATCATCAAATATTATGAAGTGTTATTCTCTATTATAAAAATGCTCTTGTTCATAACAAGGGACATAAGAGACCCCACTATGAGTATACCTTTGTGTCATGCTTGAAGATGATTTTATACATTTGATAAGATGTGGAATGTGGTTTACAAATATTTAAAAGGCATTATGTTGCGGAGCCTATTTTCACATTAAAATGTATTTCAAAAATTATACATTAAAATGCAATGTACACTCTTTATGTATTCTTGTTAGAGAGTTTATTGATCACAACTCTAAACAATATTTATGCATTTTAATTATGAGTAGATTGATATAAGAGTGAATTGTACTTTTGTTGGCTTGTAATAAATTCTAAGTGAGTGTTTTTTTGTGGATGTAGCCCACATTGTGTGAACCATGTTAAATCCTATCTTCTTGTTGTGCATTTTTATTTCAGTTCTTTATGTATCTCTATTTATATATCTTTGATTTATTCCTAAGAACTAGTATCAGCGTTTCAAATTATATTAGCTAAAGTGTTGAATTAAAAGATGGGTTATTATTTTAAGCAGGAACTATAGTTGTTGATAATAGATCAAAGATTGAAAATTTCAATAGATAAAAATTTGGTCTATAAAATATGTATATGGAGGATTACCTCTATCAAAAGTACCTTCATGCTCTGCTCGGAGGAAAAGCAAGGAAACTAGTGGCTACAATAAATGAGGCTTGGGAGTTACTTGATATGAAAACACTTGGGGCCATTCGGTTATGCCTTGCATCTTTATTCACATTTAATATTTCATAGTAAAAGACCATAAAAGGTCTCATGAAAGTGTTAACGAAGTTATATGAGAAACTCTCTGCTTCTAATAAAAAAATTAGTGAAAAAGTTATAGTTGGCCTTCACAAAGGATAAACTAAAGCTATGTTCAATTTTAGTTGGCCTTCACAGATGATAGTGAAGGGTTGAGAAACCTAGTAAGAGGAAATCAATCTCCAAGTGAGATATTGAAATGTTTTGGAGCCTATTTCCATATAACAATGTATTTCAAATATTGTACATAAAAATGTATTATACGTTATTTATGTATTCTCGTTAGGGTTCTGAGGTGGTAGCCCCTAAATTTTTTTTATGGACTCCCATTAATGGGGAACCATTATGCGTTGACTTATGCCATGGTTTTGTTACCCATTATTTTGTAAAATGATAATGTATTACCTATTTATGTAATATAGATAGACATGTAGTAGATAGTACATCACGTAGATCTAAGTTTGAGAAGGAAGAAGAAAGTGTGTGAATTTAGGTATGAATTTAGGAGAGTTTGTTGAGCATAGCTCCAAAAAATATTTGTGCATTGTAATTGTGAGAAGACTGATCTAAGAGTGGATTTTACTCTTGTTGGCTTGTAATAAAATTTGATCAAGTGTTTCTTGGTGGGTGTAGCCTACACTAGGTGAACCATGTTAAATATTATCTTCTTGTTGTACATTTATATTTTAGTTCTTTATGTATCTTTTGTATATAGATCTCTGATTTATTCCTAACAAAAATTATACTAGACTCTTTAATAAAACAAAGACAAGGTAAAATAAGACTATAATAAAAGGAAATGATGTAGTGCCACACAATTAGAAGAAAAATATTATAAAATAACTCAACCTTGATTGGTTGAAATCATCAAATTAGAAGAGCGTAAAACAATCTTGGAACTTAGGGTGTAAGATTAGCACACAAAAATTTAAGTTGAAAGCATGTCAATATCATAAAAATCTAAGCAAAACTATGGTGAGTCATGACTAGAGAATATAGATGAAGAATTTTTAGATCAAGAAGAATAAAATGGGAATTAAGAAGCTCAAGATGTGATTTAACACAAGAACTACTAAGCATAAATCCAAAACTAAATGGGTATCATAATGACACCACATGGCAAAGAAGGTTGAATGGTCCAAGAACTTAGAGCGTGTGTGAATGAAAGATATTCAAAGTCCAAAATAAGACTATAATGAGAAATATTCTAAACAAAGTGGCCTTCAATCGAAACAAAAAATCTCACCCAAATTACTCAAACCAAGTGCGAAAGGTAAACTAATAACATTTAGATTATAACTTAGAAAGACAAGATTTTAAATTTGGACTAAAAAGAGGACTTTAGATTTAAAAAGTGATGAATAGTTATAGACTCACACAAGTAGTGTAACGATTTTATTTGGAAATACAAACATAAAGATTAGATTTGAAATTTTGAATAAGGCACAAAAGATGATTTGGATTTGACTAGCATAACGCTTCTTTGTTTAAAATAAATAGGTGTACAAGTGTTTAATTTTTGACATGTTTTAGTTGACAAATAGTTTTTAGACTCAAAATACCATGTAAATAAATAAGAATGATAAAAACATCAAAGTGAACATCTTATCCTAGAAAATTGACAAGGTGGTTTCTTACTCTTGGATTCTATCTTTTTGCCCTTTCTTTAGAGGAAATAAGTTATAAATATAATAAAATTAGATGCACATGAAAAGTATGGTTTTAGGCCCCTTATTCTCTCAAGATATCATACAATGGCCTGTAACTTTGGGCTACTCACCTTGCACCAATAGTACTCCATGAAAAGTGGGGTTATTATAAAAACTATCAATTTTTGTACATTCTAAATGGTTCTATATGTGTGATTAACACTAGGGAACAACGCATCATTTCTATACACCTTACTAAACTTGTTGTGAAAAGTTATTATCCTTTTCACAACCATTACATCTATCAATTATTTAGTTCTTTGTGTTATCCAAGTTAAACCTATATTTTGTGATAGTTTCTTACTAATGGAGCTTATTTAGTTATTTAAACAAGCATCCCAACAAGTCAACCTTAATTTATATACCCATACCATGGAGTGGGATTGAAATGATGCTGAGAGATGAATTATCAGGTCAATGTTTCCCTAGATAACCTGTGGGAAGGCAATGAACTCCAACCCACAAGTCAAGATGCAAAAAATAAAAATTGTAGGACTATAGGGTTATTTTGGGATCACCCAAATCACTTAAATTTTGGGGAGGGCCTTAGCAACTTTCCTTTCACACTTTAACAAAGTGACAAGAGCAATAAGTGAAGAATTTTAGGATCACCCAAGTTACCTAAAGGGGATAGTGGGAGAGAATACATGCTACACTTATTTTATGAAACAAACAAACAACAATAATAAAAAAAGCAAAAGCTCTTAAGAACACTTAACTAAACTTTGAGTTTGTTTTATAACACCAAATAAGATGTGAAGTGAAATTTGCCTTTCATTGTTATAAAATTAAAACTAAGTGTCTTAACACTTACAAAACACTCTATTGGAATTTAAAATAGGGGTGTATGATTATCAAATAAGTTTGTAACTTGATATTTTTTCTCTCTATTTTTTGACATAGGTTGATTATGTCATCATTTAAATCTTCACCATTCAATAGCATGATTCCATCATTTGTTAGGATGATTTCATTGGAACACAAAGACATAAAGGACACTATTTTATGATCCCATTGATTACAAGGCAATATTGTTGATTAGCATCACATTTCTACTGATGTCTATGGTGATCTGACCAAAATGATAGAAATAAAAGAAACACAGTAGTTACCTACAGGTTTCTGGTCTAGGACAATCTCATTGATCTATTGGCAAACCCATCGTTCCACAGGTTGAACCCACCAATCTCCATATTGATTTTTTCATTCTCTATAAAACACACAGATAAAGATAAAAATTAGAAAAATCAATTTCACCATTCACATGGAAAATTTCACTTTTGCACAGCTTGATTATGTCGCTCCATAGGGCATTCTCACTGATATTTGGGTTGAATTTATTATTTCACAGGTCAATTTTTCCATTTAGCATAGAAGTCATAAAAAATTTAAACTAAGAAGAAAAGAGATGCAAAACAATATCAAGAGAGGATCTGAATGCAAGATTAGAAGGATCACGAGATGTGTGAGATGTTTTGACCCACCGTGCATGCCAAAATATAGAATAGGATTATGAGACAAGGTTGATCATGCGTTAGTCAATAAATATCTAAAATAAGTATAAAGACCTAAATTTTCAATCCTACTCTCTCAAGGGACATTGCTGATGACTTCAAAGAGATAACTAAGAAATGAATACAATTAAATCTTCCAAGTATCTATTCTCCCTCACAAACAATCAAGAAGCATGTTCTTTCCCATATTTTGTGTTCCAAGTCTGTCAATGAAGAGTGGCATGATCCGCCATCATCTCCTAGTGCACTAATGGCTTAGGCTCACAATATTTTTCAATTTGTGTGAATAGGTGAAGATTGTCAATGGTAGTTTATGCATAGTAATTTTGTATAACTGAAGATTTTATGAATATAATTCTGTATAATAATTTTACATAAAAAGTACTTAAAAGTGGTGGTCTTGGCTATCTTATATATAGCTTTCTTAAAATATTCAGGATCAACCATTACTGTCCATCTTGAGATCAAGATGTGTAGCCATGGACTGATTTAATATTGGAAAGATAAATGATAAATAATGTCATTAATGTTTGGAGGAATGGGGCATTGATGAGGCATAAGAGGGATTAATTTTGATATTTATTTCATTAATGGTTTACAGATGCCATCCCATTGATGATGTCATGTGATGAAGGAAAATTGAACAATGAATTTCCATTAATTAGATATTCAACAAATTTTATGGAAGTTTTACTTAAACTCTTGATTTAATTTAGTTTGCTAAAGTGATTTTCCTTAATTTTCTACAATTCTTTATAAATTTGTTGCACGCTTAATCAACTTTGTCAAAAATATCATTTTACTAAGTCATAATTTGACTAAAATATAATTAGCTGTTAGTTCTGAATGTGGTAGTATCTCAGTTAGGGTATTATAGATGCAAAATAACACATACATGTTATGTGTCCTACTAAATTAGAAGAATGTAGTGGTCTAGGACATTATTTTGCATGGTCATAATTTGACTCAAAATGATTTGAGAAAAGATAATAATCACATAAAATACATTTCCCCATTAAGGGATACATTAGCATAAATCGGTACTTGTAGATGACAAGTTCGAATGATTTAGATCCTTTTAGTGTTTTTTGGTTTAAATTGTGCATTATCACATAATATCGAAGATTGACAATTTCAGCACAATAGTGATAGGAATTCAATGTCTACAATAGGGACCTATCTTCCAAAGACCATGACTTTCAACTTATTAACCTAATTGAGCTCTTATCTGCATCAGATAAAGATAAAGAAAATATCAATGTAGCCATAATTGAATTCACTGGTGAAGGCCAATTCTAAGATGTTTGCATAGCCATATGAGATCATTTAAGGGTTCAAAAACGCATTCTAGTATTTTTAGTCATGCTAAAAATAGTAGAAATCAGATAAATTTATAACTAGATGCAAACTTAGGTTGGAACTCATGTAACATTATAACTTTATTATTTAGACGATATTTTTGAAATTTTAGACCCATCTAAAATTCTATGCCAAAGTTATTAAAAGAAGTACAAATTATTATTTATAACATGAAAAATTAACTTTAAGTAGTTTATTATTTTTTAAGATTTTTTATTTCACATGTCAACTTCAATTTTAAATTATAATCTATTTAAAAAAATTTATATAATACTTTTATTTTCCAAAATAAATTAATAAAAATTATAATTTCATAAAATTCTAAATATTATATCCATTAATTTTATTTTGTTTTCCCTTTACTAGTCTAAAATTCATCAATCTTTCCATCTTTTATAATTATTTTATACATAACAAATAAGCCCATACATAAGATTACTCTAAATTAAAATCTCAAAGAACATGAACCTCTATCCACAACCACTAATCATAAATAGAAGAATCTTGAATGTCATTGCTTTGGAAATAAAGATGATCCTAAGTTATAAGCAACAATATTTTATTTTTTTGTATCTTCCCTTTCCAAAAATTCCAACAACCTTAATTTTTTTTATTAAAATATGATTCAATGTTACTTCATACAATTTTTTATATTTTCAAGATCCTTGTTCATCGCACCAATTAAATCATGATCCACATCTTCACGATTTTTCCATATCTACAATTGATTTATTTGGACTTTTAATTGTTTTAGAGGCTAATAGGTTTATAAGTGTGGATGAAGATAATAGTAATAATTATCAAAACGTTGTTTTTGTTATTGTATAATGTTGAAGAGCTTGAAAAATATGAAGATATTTTATTTATTTTTTGATATGATGTGGGGCTTAATATAAGTGTTGATTTTCATTTTTAGATATATCTATTCAATTCGAGAAAGAAGAAGAAGTTCATTTTCCCAATAATCTAAATGAAAATATTAAAAAATGCGCAACATTTTTGAAGACTTAAATTGAGAAATAAAGTTGTCGAAATAAACTTCATATACTTATTTTTTTTCTCTGAAACAAAACATGATACTCCAAACAATATACACTTTAAACATTTTTATTCTATTGTTACAAATTTTTTAAACCATTCTTTTATATTATTAAATATTATTTTCACTTTTAAAATCTAACAACTATGAATCCATCTCACGATATTTAACATACATATCTAATTTTTAAATATTTTTATTTCTCTCATAATAATATTAATTATTTAATCTAATTTAATCTTTTACATCTATTCTAAACTTAATTAAATAACTACCAAATACATATTAACTTATGTCCATTTAATCAGAATACATATTGTGATTAACTAATCAATAAATGAATATTTGATTGATAAATTAATTTATGTATGAATGTTTAATTATAATTATGATCTATTAAATCTATTCGTATTAAAACAATATTTATTATTATCAAATTTTTTAATAAGTAATTGTGATTAACTAATTAATATATGAATATTTGATTGATTAATTAATTTATGTATGAATGTTTAATTATAATTACAGGCTAATAAAAGCATTTTTATTTAGTGATGATAGTGATGACAACAAACTGAATTTTAAAGTCATTTAATTTAAATTGGTTTAGCTATTTTTGAGAAATTTGGAATAATTTTTTTAAAATTAGTTCACACTGAGTTGCTAGTCTTAATGCAGGGTCCCATATTTGTATGAATAAAGAGGTAATTGAGTTAGTTATTTTTGAGAAATTTGGAATAAATTTCTTATAATACCCTATTAGTCTCATAAAAATTCTCATTTCATGCACATTTCTGGGGAAATCCACTCCATAATGGATCTTATCTTCATCGAATCAACTGAAATTCCATCTACGAAGATAATATGTCCCAAATATTTCAATTTTCTCTAAAAAAAAATCACATTTGAACAACTTACCACAAATTTTGTGCTTCCTCAAACACTGCAACACCAATTTCAAATGGTGTATATGTTCTTCCTCATTCTTAGAGTAAATGAGGATATCATCCAAAAAAACTAACATAAAGTGATCTAGTTAATCCCTAAACACATTGTTCATGAGATTCATGAATGTTTTTGGAGCATTTATTAACCCAAAAAGAAACATTATAAACTCATAGTGCCCATGCTAATTTATAAACATTATTTTAAGAATATCTTCTTCTCAAATCCTTAATTGGTGATATCCCACTCAGAGATCTATATTCAATAAAATTATTACCCTACACATTTGATCAAAGAGATCATCAATGTGAGGCAATGGATAATTTTTCTTTATTGTCATTTTGTTCAACATCCTATAATCAATACATAGGTGAATAGTACTATCCTTTTTGTTAATGAACATGATTTGTGAACCCTATGGTGACATACTTGGTTGAATCAGCCCCTTAGATAACAACTCATGTAGTTGAGCCTTCAACTCAAACAATTATATAGTCATCATTATGTAAGGTGCCTTGGATTACAGTTTTGAACTAGTTATTATGTCAATTGAGAAACTGAACTCCTACTTGGGTGGTAATACTAAAAATTACTATGGAAACACATCCTAAAATTTCTTAAGGAATGGGTAATCCTCAATGGATGACTCCTTTGTTTTCTCCATATCATTTATTTTAACAATAAATGTCTAATGTCCCTTCCTCTGAGCCTTCTTAAGTTAAATTACAAAACTATACATAAATTTTAACTCCTCTTTCTCACCTTAAATTTGAGTCTGATTCCCAAAATCATATTAACACTCTACCTTCTTCAGATAGTAATCTACCTTTGCTTTATGCTTATCAAGCTAATTCACCTATAGGATTAAATCATATGACCTTAGTGAAGATACATAAATATCTACTATGGTAGTGAATTCATGTAACTCAATCTTAGATTCTACTAAACACCTATTAATTTTGACCTTAGCATCATTCCCATATTGCATTGACCATGCATTTGCCATTGAACTAGCTTTCCTAGACAACATAGAAAGCATACATGGATAAATAAAACACTTTTTAGCTCTAGTATCTATAAAAATGGAAATAGGTTGACCAAAAATATTACTTAGAATCTCAATAGGTGACGCTTTAAAATCAACGTGATGATTGTTAGTAGTTGCATAGATTCTCTACCAAAGTTCCCTTGCTATAAATTACCCTTATGTTATCCTTCAGACTTTCCCTAAGTACATTCCCTAGCAAATTTTTCACCTCCATAGATGAAGCATCTACTAGATGGTCCTTTCCTTTCAAACTTTTGGTTCCCCTTGAAACTATATTTGAAACCACCATTCATTTTCTTGCTACTCGAGAAGTTACTGAACTTAGCTTTTTGACTCTTTAACTAATTCAGTATTATAAGATTACCATACTACTTACAAATTATTGAATAAGTATTACCCCTTTAAACTATTCTATGGATTAGAAGTGGTAATTTCAATGGAGTACATGTTTCCAAGTTTGAGACCTAAGGTAAAATTTAAAATGAATGAGAAATATTCCATTTAATATAGGTGTATATAACTAGATAAAATGGATGAAAATATATTCTTAGTAGCATATAACCAAATTCAAGATAAAAGATGCCAAAAATCTTGGCATGATAGGCATATAAAAGTGAAAGAATTTTAGGTTCGGGATAAATTATTAATCTATGATAGTAAATATAAAAATCTAGACAAGTTAAAAATAAGATGGATTGGACCCTACATAGTGGAGAATATTTTAGACTCAAAAAAAAAATATCATAACATTTGTAGGCACAAATGGATCCCAACTAAAACCCTATACTACAGGTAACTATAGTGAAGGGCATAAAAAATAATGATGAAATAACTAACAAGATGACATTGTCCTTTTAGTTATGTGAAGTTTGGTATAAGGTACTAATGTTCCCAATAATAAAATCTTAATTTTATGGTCATAAATCATGTCACCTCCTCATTAGGTTGGCATTGTCCTCTTGGATGGGATATTTGAATAAGGCTACTATAGTATCCTAAGAAAAACTATCTTGACACTTGGATTTATGATGATGCCAAAACAACCTAGTGGGATAAATAAAAAGAATAGGATGTGGAAACTAAGTGATGAAGAAAATTAAAAAAACTAGAAAAGATAAAAGAAGCTTTGGGAAAAAAAGGGGGATGAAAAATACAAATATAAAAATAATTTAGATCCCCAAAATACATAATGAAAATAAATAAGGAAATAGGGATTATACTTATGATGTACAGAAAAACACTATGAGTGTGTGGTAGTAATTTTTATACGATGAAAAGAACATGATAAAAAAATATGAACAAAATTGTTTGGCATTCTTTCCAAAAATATAAAAAAAGGAAAGCAAAAAAATATGGGATTGTGGAAGAAATTAGTGCGCATTAGTAAGAGAACATGACATTTTATTAATAAAATAATTAGAAATGTTTACCACAGACATAGAAATTGGTAACAAGGAAAAGATGAATCTTTTGAAGAAATAGAGAGATAGTAGTGACAAAGCATATTGAATAAAATATAGTAGTAGTGAGTTTTTTTTTCACAAAATGAAAACAATCAAGCATAATAGTTTAATATAAACTAACATAGGGAAATGGGTGGATGGTGGTAACTACACAATCAAAAAAATTGTTAAAGCAATGGCATCACATAGATAAAAATGAAATAAATTAATGATAAGACATGTTTTTAGTGCCAAAATAGGAAAAATTATGGATTGAACATACATAATAAATGAGATTAAATGCACTAAATTTACTTGGCATGATTAATGGATAGAAAAAATGAGCTATAAATAAAGGGCTTCATTAAATAGAAAAACTACACAATCATTTGAGCAACATAATCATTTGAGCATTGAAACTCTACAAAAATTCATTTGTGTTCATACTCTACTAGAAGATAATTTCTCATCCACTTAGATGATGAATATATGGAGATTCCTCTTGTTGTCATTACATAATATATTAAACAACCCAAATAGACAAAATAGAGAGCCTGGATCCATTTGGATATTTGTCTAAAATCCCCTCTCTCATAACACATGTAGAAGATTCTTATAGATAAAATAAGACATTATTCACAAAAAATAATCATAGGGCTTTATAGGTGGAGAGAAGCATCATGATGTAGTTAAACCCACACACATAATAGTTGAAGTAAAATAAGGAGTAAACCATCATCTAGAATTTGAAACTAGATGCATGGAGTTAGTTCCCTTATTTTAAACTGATGACAAGCACAAAAAAGTCATATTGAGAAGATCCCACAAAGACATTCTATATCTATACAAACTCTATCGCGTCACACTATATGTGATTCAAATAGTTATAAGACTTAAGTATGGACATTTCACCTAGAAGTAAAATATAAATAAGAATGTTAATACAAGTTCCCTAGCCATGATAACAAGGATGGGAGTTAATATTTAATCCATGTCAATAAAAAACATGAAGGATCTTAAATTTTTTATGTGAAACAAAGGCCATTTATGTGAAGGTATACTACACAAATAAACAAGACTCAATAATAATAGGAAGTGTGAAAATAGTATAGGATATTGTCTCCATATGCATGTAGTATAACTTGGTTACTACAATACACAAAAAATACTTAAAGAATCTCTACAAGATCAAGAAAGGTAAAACCATCCATAAATTTTGGTATGGTTCACTTCTTTTAGTAGTATCTATGTGCTTTAAAAAATTAATTCTGGGACACAAGGGGTGAATATAATGGAGTTCATATTCCTCTATATAATCCCAAATAATATCTACAATTAAAGGTATCACTATAATATATGAGGTAGAATATCTTATTTAATGGGAGAAATGATTAGGTATATGGTAGAGGTGATATTCCAAATTTCCAATAATTTTTTATAAAAATATTATACATAAGTTTAATTCACAATAAATACAAACAAAATTTACATTAATATTTGTGATAAAAATGTTGTACCCCTTCCACCTCTGTCCTATGAAATTAGTAATGAAAAATTTGAGGTTGTAATTATTGGAGATAGGAGTCTACCATCAAACCCTAGGCACAATAATTCTTCATAGAAATAGTGTTGGGTTCTCAGTAGAGGGAGGAATAAGAGGATATATATGAAGATGAAACACCATTATCACAAGAATATATAGATACATCTCAACCTCAACTTGGTACCTACATATCCTGAAGGCTAAGAAAACAAATCATAATTTGGAAACACTAAATGATGAAAAAGAAGAGGAAGATGACACAACTACATTTTTAGTCAAGGATTCTACCATAGAAGAGGAGTTGGGAGAAGAAGAAATGGAAAAAAATGTTCCCCCTTACTTCATGAGGAAGAGGAAAGTATCACCTTGAGAAGGGTTGTCTGTGAAAATAAAATAAAAAATACTCAGACAACAAAGGAATAAGAGGGGTCACCTATAACATATTTTGTATTTGGGAAAACTTTACCAAATATGAGTGAAGGAAAAATAAGGAGAAGTTATTCACTATAGCTAGAACATAAGTGAAAAAATAAATGAAAAGTGGTAAAACCGAAGGGTCAAGGTAAAACACTAGTGACATATTTTAAAATAGAGTCTTCCAAACAAGGGGATGAAGAATAAATAGAGATAGAGGAAGAGAGGGAGTTTAAAATAGAGGTAATTTAAATGAACACTATCCTAGGTATGTGCCACAATAAAGGCAAAATATTTAAAGTGGGTAGCTAAAATAAGGATGCAAATACCATAGGGAAGAATAGGGTGGTTAGAGTAATTCCGAACTATGTTGATCTTAGTCCATATGATTTGGATCATGTAATAGGCAGCCTTTTAAAGTATCTATAGGACATACTCATCAATTAAAATGAAATGATCAAATAGGGTAAGATGCTAGTTGAAAAAGAGAAAGAGGAAGCCTTAAATAAAACTATTGTAGAATCACAAATTTCTACTAAATACCAAAAAATACTATGGAAATTCCAATAGACAAATTTAAAAACTAAGTGAAATGTAGATCTCATTTATGTGGCCATGGAAAATAAAATATTGCTGGGAAAGGCCAAATACATACAAGAGGATATCAGCCAACAATGCAACCAATTATAACAAGAACTTATGGAAGAAACTAATTATATCAAAGAGATTGCAAAGTCATCCATTCAACAAGCTAGATAACTATTAGAAAAGGATAAATCATAAAGGGAAGAGGTGGAGAAAATAATAATAGATAAATAAACATAATAGAAATTAATAAGGGAAGAATAAGCTAAAATAAAAATAGAGGAGAATGGGAAGAGGAAACAAGAGGAGAAAAGGATAGAAGAGGAACATAAAAATAAAATGGTAGATGTGGAGAAAAAAATACAAGAAGAAAAAAAAATGAAATTAGAAGAGGAAAATTTGAAAGATAAAACATGGGAAGAATAGAAAAGGAAAACTCATTAGGAGAGGAAAGTAGAGGAGGAGAACCAAAAGGAACTAGCAGAAGAGGAGGAGTACACAAAGAAAAATGAAAAACTAGAGGAGGAAAAGGAGACTGAAAAGAAAAAACGTAAGGAACAAGAAGAAACAAAAAAGGGAGAAAAAGGGAAGGGGAAAGAGGTAAACAACCCATCTACAAGTTATAAAACAACAAGGGATATAATTCATATTTCAAAATAGAACACCTTGGGAAAATTAGGAATCAAACATAGTAGCATAGTTTACTCCTGTGGACCTCTTGAAGAGAATAAAAGTAGAGTTGGAAAGATACAGACAAGCCAAAACCATCATCATGGTGCCATAAAGTTTTCTTCAACCTTCTGCAAGAGGAAAAACTCAAATAGCCCTAAAAAACTAACCCTAATAATAAAGGAAATGGTTGGGTAAACTCTCGTTAGGAGTTCCAAAGGATGTTGGATGGTGTGATGTGAAAATATTAAAGATGAAATAAAAACATACCTCAATGCATTAACCAATTCCCTCCCACAACATGATCCTGATAAAACATTGCTAATAGATAAATAGTTGGAGGACACTATGGAAAATTTTATAAATCATGCAAGAACCATAGTTGACAAAATCCTAATAAAACTTGAGGCCAAGGAGGAGTATAAGGAAGAGTTGTTAGGGTCACTCAGAGGATAAAATAAAATAAGTAGATAAAAATGTAAGGAGAAAGTAGGGAAACTATAGGAGACAATGAAAGTTGTAGTTAACTACTTTGCTTATTCACTAAGTTGGCCTCTGTGGAAATAAGATAAGAAGGAAAATTTGGAAGCCATGGAAAAACAATCAAGTGTTATCTCAACTAGATTTGGAACCCAAAACATCCCATCCAAGATATAATGATCCAAGATGATATCTCTACATGAGCAATATAAGGAGAAAAAATTACAATGGATATCAATCTATGAGGATATGGAGGATTATGGTACTTCCCTGAGCACATAGATGGAAAATATGGAGGTAAAGATCAAGGACCATCAAAATTACTTGAAAATATAAGAAAATTCCTTAGTTTTGGATGATATAGTGATGAAATATAAGGATAACATGGCATTAGAAGGAAAATTTTTGGAAGCAAAGGTGATCCTCATGAACTAAGGCACTTTTGCCAATGAGATGATGAGTAAATACAAGAAACATCTACATAAGGGACGGAAATCTACCTCATGATTCAAAAAATTTGACTAGAAAATTATGTTACACTTAGATGAATTGAATAGATTTTGGTACTTGTTAATAATTAGAGTTGTCTTGAGGATGAGACCAATGTATAAAGGTTAGGAAAATGTTGGTAGGACTATTTATTAGTTAAAATACCAAACCATAGCTACTATAGAGTTGATTCCTTTATTACAATGACATGAAACTTCAACAGACCGATAAAATAGAGGATTTTACTAATTGGGTATTGTGGTAAGAAATAATATATTTAGAAAACAAAGGATGACTAAATTAAAGAAAGGGCATGTCTCACACAGGGATGACCACTGAGTTGTTTTGTATTGAGTTAGTTTTATAACACAACATTGTAATAGAATAACATAACATAGAAGAGAGAAAATATATAGAGAAGAATTATAAGAGGTTATAGATCAGAGTAAGATGTGTAATTTATTAAGGTGAAATATTGTAAATAAATATCTAAACATTGTATTCAGTGGTTTATATATATAAAGAAAGAGAAGCTAGAGCAGAAATTACTGTGTACTATGTCATATATGATTTACTTTGAATATAGACACTACTTATTTTTTAGTGAATGTTAAGGATTCTAGCCAATACTAAACATTGCATTACATTAGTCTAACTAAAGTTAACCTTTATCAACATAAGCTATATGTATCCAACAACTTCATATTTTATGTCAACATTGTTCTTCTTAACTCTTATTGAATATCACAATGTCATCATATTAAACCACTACAAACTTACCATTGTAATCTTATAGCACTATGTTTTTCACCCTCATAAACATGTTGAGTGCATTATATAATGTGAATGGCATCACCATACACTCATATAATCCATCTGTAGTCTTTATTGTTATTTTCTGTGTATCCCCTTCATGAATCTGAAACTGATGGTATCTACTTCCTAGATCAATCTTATTAAAAATATTATCTTGTAAGCACATCATCATATTATCTAAATGAGGTATATGAGATATATATTCTATAGTTTTTTGATTGATTTCTCTACTATCCATACACATTGTCCATGTCTCATCTTTATTTTGAGTTATCAACATTGGTGTTATAAATGGACTCATGCTGTCCCTTACTATACCTCTTATCATGAACTCAATAACATATTATGTATGTTATGTTGGATTCATCCTGTAAGCCATTTGATGTTGAATGTCTCTCTTTGGTATTAAACCATTTGATAACTCATCAAGTATAACATATACATATTCTTTCAACACTTCGGTTTCTTCTACTATTATTTGCATCATTTTTGTGTCTTTTTATTTTCTATTAATGTATAATAACTACCTATCATATTCATGTGTTTGATAAATTCTTTCATGGAAAACATGCATTTCGTATACCCTTCTTCTTTAAGAGGTAATCAAACCACCTTTATACTACCTTTCCAAAAGGTATATGTATTCATTGCTTCATTACGAATTACCTTTTTGTCATATTGCAACAACCTTTCAAATAACACATGGCATGCATACATTAGATTAACATCACACCATATTTCATATATGTAATTTTTTCCTATAGAAAACTTGATTAAACACCTTTTATATATTGTAACTTAATTTTATTTCTTAAGCCATAAATTTTGATGAGGATAAGGATGTTTTTCACATTACAGTCCTAGTTTCTTTACCATTTCTTTAAAACTCATATTTTCACAACTACCAGCATCAATAACTATTTTGTATATCTTACCTCCTAAAGTGTACGTTGTATATAAAATATTTGTAATCATCCATGAATCACAACCTTCTTTATTCTATACATGTTCTTTCCTTAGAGCTATCATGTTTTTCCTTATCATGAGATTTTATCCTATGTCTGTTGTATAATCTTTGTATTTTATTCTTTTGTTTTAGCCTCAACCAAATCTACTATTGGGTAATCCTCTTGTCTCCTTTCTTATTCATGATAGTGTGGACACTTAAACTCTTTGTGTGTTGACAATAGTTTAGTGGAAGAATAACTAGATTTGTAAACAAAGCAATATACAATATATTTACAAGCTAAGTAAGAAATGATGGAAATAACTAACAAGAGAGTAAAAATATTACACAAACTCAAATGAGACCCAAATGATATAATAATATTAAAACAAATTTTCTAGTCTCTCCATTTGCGTACATTAGCTTATAAAGGCTTTTCCACATCCCCTCACATGACTCTTCCTTTACATGATTATTTGACTTCATTTTTTTTTTTTTTTGCACATATCACACAAAAGCCCTAAAAACCCAAGTTTTTACAATTTTACTCAATTACAATGCATTTAAGATAAACTAAATTACTCCTACTCTTAATCTCCACTGCCTCTTTCTGGAGCTCCATTATCTTCTACTACTCTAAAAAACGCAAATACATTTTAATTTTTCAAAATTTTAAACACTTCTACATTGTTTCAGACCTCTACAAATATAGAGTTCTGCCAATAAAAGAAACCAGAATATCCATCAGGCCTATGCTATGAATTGGAATTGTTAACCTACGTGTCACAAGCTTTGGAGTTACAATGAATGTTATTCAAAATGCCATTCAAAATACTCCCTGTGCTTCTACCTTCCTATGCAATAGAACTTCTGACCCAGATCATAATGATGACCAGGTACGTCTTGGTAGCTGAATATTTTTCCTCCTTATAACCATAGCTATATGCTCCATGTAACTCCTGTTCCAATCACTTAATGACTCATTGTCTGCTGTAAATTTTTAAACCTGCCTTAATGATCCTCTCTCTGATTATTGTAGTCCACGGTTTGTAACTATTTCATCTACACCAATCACTTCAATATTTCTGTCTTTGACTCAAAACATTGTTGTATAGTTTCTTGACCAGGCTGAGTGTACTATGGAAGAACTGCAGGTAACCTAAATGACCATTAAACACTGGCATAGCATTACTCTTCCCTCCCTTGCCATGCTCGCTCCATCCTCATACGCCTCACTGTAACATCCACTCGTCCATTTTAGAAATCATGTTAGTTCAGTTAACAGTTGTCTATGACTAGGTCATGCGCTTGAAACATGCTATCCTCCTAATAACATTATATGTGAAAGAATATGGTAGAATTCCATCTTGTGAAAACAGTTGGCTAGGTTGCCTCCATAGATTTGAAATTTCTCAAACCAGATAACACAATCTAGACCACAGATCAAATATCTTGGCACGAAGGGATGTGTTGCTCCAGCTTACATAATTTTAACGTCAGTGAAATACAATTCCAAGTGCATTGCATTCATTCCAAATTCTTCGCTTCTAACCAGACTCTCGATGCTCTCATCCAGCGCTGCACCGTGGTTTTGGATCCTTTCTACGCAACCGTTATATCTTTCCTATCGTATTCTAACATCCCCATAGCTATGATGATGACCACGTAGCCCATCCCAATGATATTCCCGCTTCCTTAATGTAGCTTCCCTCCTAACTCGAACCATGTCCAGCCACTCCGCCACCACCGCTCCCCTTGCATAATTTTATATAACAAGCATGAATATGTCATTGAAGTTTCTCTAGAATATATCCAGGGTGGTGCCCACCACACCTAGCCTACGAAGAACCATATTTATGGAGAAGCAGCACTATGGTAGAGATGACCATCATGGGCTTGGTTATGTTTTCGGATCTCATATATATTCTTAGTGGCGCTAAAATAGAAGTCACCACAAGATCAGGTAGCAGAAACACTAAAAAATAAATAAGTAAGAAAATTAACATTTCTAGTTGTCTTGTCCACATAACCATCGCTTGGTCCATTAGACTTGCCTTCTCTAGCCATTCTCCAAAGCACAAGCAAATAGCAAGTGAAATTGGCATTAAAACATCCAAGAGTCCCATATCCTTATATTCGTATCACCTCCACTTCCACCCAAATCAACCCAAACTCATGTAATCCATTCTCAACTCTCATGGCCTCGAATAAATCCCAGAATATACCTATTTTAACTGAATGACATCTCCAACCCTCCAACCTGAAGTTAAAAAAATCTTTGAATCCTTTCGTCATGTAAAAATCTAAAAAAAAAGAAGAAAAAACACCAATATCTTGCATGTCCCATGGAGAACAAAAAACAATCCCATGGGATTAGGAGGATTCAAAACCTTAACCTTCATCTTGTGCATATCAACTATGTTAGGCTCCATTAATAATGCATCCGAGCCATTATTGACAATAGTTTAGTCAAAGAATAACCAGATTTGCAAACAAAGCAATATACAACATATTTGCAAGTTAACTAAGAAATGATGCAAATAAGTAACAAGAGAGGAAGAATATTACATAAACTCAATTGAGACCTAAATAATATAATCTTATTCAAATAAATGCCCTACTCTCTCCATCTTGCACATTGACCTATAAAAGCTTTTCCACTTCCCCTCACATGACTCTTCTTATCCATGATGTCATGTCCCCTTTTCAGGTGACATCTTCAGACTTGATGATTAGCCTATTATGCGACCTTCGTAGGCTGATAGGATGGATAGAGGGTCATGATGGAGCTTGGCTTGGCTTTAATTAGCAGAATTCCTACAGTCGGCTTTCATTCGGGCTCTTTCGGACACGTTTTGCCTGAGCTCCTATTATTTAGGGACTTCTGACACACAGCAGAGCACCCTTATTTTGGATCGAATAAATCCCATAATATACCTATTTTAACTGAATGACATCTCCAACCCTCCAACCTGAAGTTCAAAAAATCTTTGAATCCTTTCGTCATGTAAAAATCTAAAAAAAAAAAACACCAATATCTTGCATGTCCCATGGAGAACAAAAAACAATCCCATGGGATTAGGAGGATTCAAAACCCTAACCTTCATCTTATGCATATCAACTATGTTAGGCTCCATTCATAATGCATCCATGCCATTATTGACAATAGTTTAGTCAAAGAATAACCAGATTTACAAACAAAGCAATATACAACATATTTGCAAGTTAAGTAAGAAATGATGCAAATAAGTAAGAAATGATGCAAATAAGTAACAAGAGAGGAAGAATATTACACAAACTCAACTGAGACCTAAATAATATAATCTTATTCAAATAAATTCCATACTCTCTCCATCTCGCACATTGACCTATAAAAGCTTTTCCACTTCCCCTCACATGACTCTTCTTATCCATGACTATTTGACTTCCTTCTTTTTGGTGCATATATTTAGTTTCTCCAAATAATACTAAATATTATTTATATTTACCCTTGGTAACATTGTATCCTTATTGTCCACATATGTAACAAACATAAGGTCTACGTGAACCATTACATCCTATGCCACTGCCATAGCCTCTCCCTCTATGAAATACTCTTCTTCTTCATTGATATTGAAACCCTTGTCTATTATCTTCTTATTTTTATGTACTTCAAGGTAATCCTCCTCTAGCAAAATTAACCCCACCTCACCACCTTACTATAGGTGATTGTCCTCTTTTTGGCCTAGTCGATCTTCTGAAATCTTGTCTATTTTGTTTTTGTTCTACCTTTAAAGCTAATTGATAATCCTCTTCCATGAAAAATATTCTATACATGCTCAATTCATCTTGAATAAAAAACTTAAAACCATTTACATTCCTTGCAACCATCTATTTTTTTTGTTTCATCATGTTCCACTCATATGGAAATATTATAGAGCTCATTTGTATATTATTTTATATATTTTTATCCTTTTGTCTTAAATTATAGAATATTTTGTATATATTTTATGCATAATCTACATGAAATTTCTCTCTCATCTTTTTCTCCATCTTACTCCAAGTGTGGATATTTTCTTTACCCTTTCTATGTCTCTCTTTCTAAAGGCGATCCATCAAATAGCTACATGACCCTTATATTTTGTGTATGAAAACTTTAATTTCTTGTCTTCTCTTAGATATTTCCATTCAAAAAATGTTTTCATGTTATATAACTAGTCTATCAACTCAAGTGGTTTTAAACTACCTCCATACATTGAAAATTCAACCTTGATTCCTTCGTTCCTTCCCTCTAAAACCCAAATTATCCTTTATTTTGTTGATGGTGGTCATAATTTTTATTCATTATTTTTATAAACTTATTATTAATGATGTATCTCTTCTTATATTTCATCTCCATCTTCTCTTTGTCATTGATTTCTGACATTTGTAACAATCAAAGTTAATTATTCCATTTGCCTCTATAGTTGTTGCATAGTCCAGTTCATATGTACAATTCCTCGTCATATTGCCATCTTTATTCATCTTATTGATCTATTCATGGAACTTTTATATGCAAAATCAGTTTGTGGTAAATCCAAGCCCTATTGCTTGGTCTTCTCTGCAAATATGCATCTAAAAATATTTCCCAACTCATATTTATTTCTTCTATTTATCCATATGTTTGTGGGTGGTACGCAATAATAAATTTTAGTTTAGTTCCTTATTTTTTCCATAGATTCCTCTAAAAATGACTTAGAATTGTTGTATCCTTATCTAATGTAATGGTTTGTGGAACATCATAAAATCTCACATCCCTAAAAATGAGTTTTATTATTCTAATGGAATCATTGGTTTTCTTACATGAAATAAAATGAACCATCTTATAAATATTTTATATAACAATAAAAATTGAATCATTACTCTTTATGTGTTTTTCAACCCCAACAGAAATTTCATACTCAAATCTATCTATGGGTAATCTTGGAACTAGTAATGGCATGTACAACCCTGTATTTTATGCATTGTCTTTAGCCACTTACAATATCCTACATATTAAAACATATCTTTCCACATCTCTCTTCATTTTTTGCCAAAAATAATTCTCCTCCACCAAAACTATTGTCTTCTTCTTACAAAAATATCCACCCAAACCACCACTATGCAATTCACTTATAATATTATCTCTTAGAGACCCAACTAGAATACATAAATAATGCTTGTCTCACCTATTAATAGATTTTTACTTTACTCAAATATCTTTCCAAATCTGTATCTTTTTATACAATTCCTTAACAACTTCAAATCCAACTACTTCACTCACAATAGTGGTTAATAGTGTCACTCATCTGCTCAAAGGACCAACTTAGTGATTATACTTTCTTGATTTATGCTTCAAAACAAAACTATATCCTTATAAGAAAGACACACACTTTGCACGCCTAATATTTAACTTATTTTGAGTGTTCATTTACTTCAAAGCCTCAGGATCCTTAAATAAGATAAACTCCTTGGGCACCAGATAGTGTATATAATGTCTTAATACTAAGACAATGGCATAACATTCCACATCATATGTAAAATACTTATTTCTTACCTAATTCAATTTATCACTAAAATATGTTATTGTCCTTCTTTTTGACTCAATACAACACCAGTTCCCACATGTGAAACATCACAGTTCACCTAAAACACTTTGTTAAAATATGGTACTTCTAAAATAGGTTTTTCTATAATCTTATTCTTAAACAATGAAAAGGTTTCTATTATTTCCTTTTTCCATACAAATTATTTTCATCTCATGCAATCTATTATTGATGTAATAATACTACTAAATTTTTTAATGAACTTTTTATAAAAAGTTAGTAAACCATGGAAACTTCTAATCTTTATTATGCTCTTTGGAATAGGCCACTCAAAAATGAAACTACAGACCCCAAAAATAGTACTCTATTCTGCATGAACTTGCACTTTTTAGATTTCTATAGACTTTATTATTTATTAACAATTATAATACCATTCTAAAATGCCTTAAGTGCTCTTATTTAATCTTACTGACTATCAAAATGTCATGAAAATAAATCACTACAAAATCACCAATGTAATCTCATAGCATTGTGTTCATCATCCTCATAAACATGTTGAGTTCATTAGATAATATGAATGGCATCACCATACTCTCATATAAGTCATACCTAAAATTTAATGTTATTTTCTATTTATCTCCTTCATAAATTTGAATATGATTGTATCCACTCTTTAGATAAATATTAGTAAAGTATTTTGTTATTGAACTCACATCCATCATATCATCTAAATGAGGTATAGTAAATTTTTATTTGATAGTAATTTAATTGATTTCTATACTAACCACACACATCATCCATGTCCCAGTTTTATTTAAAATTAACAATGTTTGTGTTTCAAATGGATTCATTCTCTCCCTTACTATATTCTTTCTCACTAATTCAGTAACCTATTTATTCAATTCTATATGTTCCATTAAACCCATCATATATTCTACTTGATTGGGTAGAGTTGATCCTAGAATAAAATCAATATGATGTTGGATGTCTCTCTTTGGTGGTAAACCATATGGTAACTCATCATGTATAACATCTACACATGATTTTAACACTTTTAATGCTTATGCTGCTATTTACATCACTTTTATGTCTTTTTTCTTTTCTATTAATACATAATAACAACTTGTCATCTTCATGTATTTCATAAATTCTTTTGTGGAAAACATACTTTTTTCATGCCCTTCTTCTTTAAGAGGCAATAAAACTACATTTGTACCACCTTTCAAAAATTCATATGTATTATTTGTTCTATCATGAATTATATTTTTGTCATATTGCCATAGATTTCCCAATAATACATGACATGCATCCATTGGAATAACATCACACCATATTTCATCTCTATAAGTTTGCCGTATAAAAAACATGATGAAACACCTTTATCTATTGTAACTCATTTCCTTTATTAAACCATGAAAAATGATAAGGATAAGGATGTTTTTCACATTATAATCTTAGTTTCTCTACCATTTCTTTAAAAACTATATATTCACACTACCACCATCAATAATTAATTTGTATATCTTACCTCCTCAAGTGCACCTTGTTTAGAAAATATTTATATGCAACCATGAATTGCTACTTTCTTTATTTTGCATATCTTCTTCCCTTGGATCTATCATTGTTCTCCTTGTCATGATATTTTTTCCTATGTCTACTGTTGTAATCTCTATATTTTTTTCTTCTAGTTTAGCCTCAACAAAATTTACTCTTTGGTGATCCTCTTACCTTGTTTCTTGTTCATGATAGTGAAAATACTCAAATTCTATGTGTCCTTCTTCGCATATGTAGTAAACATAATTTTTACGTATACCATTACATCCTCTCACTTCCATAGCCTCTACCTCTCTAAAATCCTCTTTCTCTTTGTTGATATTAAAACCCTTGACTATTATCTTCTTTTTTTGTATCATGGAGTGATCCTCCTCTAGAAAAATTAAATCCACCTTACTCCCTTACTAGAGGTGATTATCCTCTTTTTTGACTAATTGATCTTTTAAAAGGCTGTCTATTTTGTTTTTATTCTGCCTTAAAACCTAATTGATAAGCCTCTTCTATGAAATTTTTTTTATGCATGCTCAATTCATCTTTAATAGAAAAATTCAAACCATTTACATACCTTATAGCCATATGTTCTTCTATTTTTTTATTTTCCACTTGTATGGAAAGCTTGTAAAAATCATTTGTATATTCTTGTATACTATGATCCTTTTTCCTTAAATTATAGAATATCTTGCATAGAATTTGTGCATAAACTATAGGATGAAATTTTTACCTTGTCTTCTTCTCCACCTTGTTCCAAGTGTTGATATTTTGTTTACCCTTTCTCTGTCTCTCTTTCTACATGTGATTCCACTAAATAGTTGCATGATCCTTAAATTTTGTGCATACAAACTTTACTTTATTATATTCTCTCATACTTTTCCATTCAAAAAAAATTGTTATGATATTTAACCATTCTATCAACTCCTCTAGTTTTAAACTACCTCCATACTCTAAAAATTCAACCTTGATTCCTTTGTTCCTTCCCTCTAAAACCCACACCATCTTTTCTTCCATTAATGATGGTCATTATTTTTATTCCTTATTTTTTCTTAACCTCTTATTCATTATCTATCTATTACTCTATTTCCTCTCCCTCTCTCCTTTATCTTTAATTTGTGATAATCACAGTTAATTGTTCCACTCGCTTTTAAAAATGTTTCATACTCAAATTCATCTATATTATTATTCATCATCCTCTTGGAACATATAAACTTGTTATTTATTCCCAAAATACTCTCCTAAAATATAATTTCAAAACCCAATATAAATTCATAAAGATATTACCTCCAAAAGTAAACCTTTCTCTGATGCCAGATGATGAATTCATAAACTAACAAACCATAAATATCATTTGGCATAAACAATAATTATAACTTCATGAAAACTATAATATTTATTGATTTAACTTGACTAAATAAAATCATTAGATAATATTATTTAAATAAACCTCAACTCAAAATTGAAGTTCACATTATAAAAATAAAAAATAAAATAAATAAATAAATTTAAAAAAAAAAAAAAAAACTACCTTGAGTTAATTACCCCTTCTGTAAGGAGCAACTTGTTTTTCATAATAAATTTTGGATGCAAGTTTAGATAAGCCTAAAATTTAAATGTATCCTATAAACATGTAAATCATGATTTTGGATGTATTCCAACCCAAGTTCTTGTCCATTTATAAAGTTATCCTTTTTTTATCTATTTCTAACATGACTAAAAATATTAGAATGTAATTTTAGACCCCTAGATGATCTCGTATGGCTCTCAAACATCTTATAATTGGCCATAACTAGAGAATTAGGTTATGGTTGCATGTTTATTTCCTTTATATTTATTTTATCTTGAAGGAGAGTTCATTCGAGGTAACAAGTCAAACTTTATTGTCTCTATAATATAGGTCTCTACATCACTTTCCACTACTACAAGTCATATTGGATGGTAAATTTCACCCCTACAAAGTAGACATCAGATTCACCCAAAAATATGTCCATTACAAATTAGACTTTGATTTTGATTGAAAAATTGAAAATATGACACAATTATTTCAAATGAACTTAAACTCACTAGACAATATTTATTGACCACTTAACCTATATCAACTTAAATTTATAATATGCTAAAAACTATGATTAGAAATTAGATCGTTAATTCTAGACATAACTATAAACAAAACAACTTATTAAATTAAATAACAATGGACAAAATATTAACCTATTGACCATATAAATGACTTTAGACTAAAGGCTTTTTTTGAACAATAAACCATTATATAGTAATAAACCTATTAATACTAAACTTGGATGAGAGGGAAAAAAAAATTATAATTGAAGAAACTCACTTGGTCTGGGATCAGTTCTAATGATCACCTAATAAAATTTATAGGTTATGAATTGTCTAGTCTTCTCTTAGACTAGGAAGCTGACTTGGATGATAGTGCTAAGGAAGATGAATAGTTGTAACTACAGGATGAATAACTACAAACTTAGGCACTGGATGGTGTTTTTTAGTTTTAGATAACAATAAAACCTTCCTCTACTCAAGGCCCGATTAGTGATAGAGTAGAGTCTTCATTGTTTGATATATTGAGAGGTTCCACCTAGTTTTCATCTTCTCCCATCTATAGCAGTTCTAGTTTATAGTTTTTAGTAAATGATGTGATTAACTATCCTATTGCATCAACTCCCCCAGTGTAGGCTACTATCAACAAATGGGACCCTATACACATTAGTCCATCTGAGATGAGAAAGAGAAGAGTTGGGCCATGGTTTGTTGCTATCAAGTCTTCTTGTGCCCTATGGATGAGAATGACCCCAAGAAAGGGCTATTATATGATGAATTCTCAAACATGGTGAACCCCTTTCATGAGTGCAGTGCCTTTTGTAAATCTAGACTACCCCCTAACAACATGTCTCCTATGGTGAGGTTTGAAGTAGGTTCTATGGCATCTCCTTCCACTATTTCATATGTTACCTCTTCTTCATTCTTGTTGGGTAGCCTTCATGTGTCCTTCTCTAATGAAGTTCCTAATCTATATCTTTTTGATCAGGCCATACTAGATATGGAAATAGAGTTGGGAATTGTTGTTTATTTAACAAATGTGTGGGTTCTCTAGTCTCTATTATAGACCTAGATCATTGGGAAAAGGTTGTGTGGATCTCCTTTCAAGATCCTTCCTACAGCCTAATTAGCCACAAATTTTTTTAATTGGTCTTTAGCTTCTCTTCGAATCATGAATTTTGTTTGGTCTTTGGGGCCCTAGTTTATTGGCAAATTTGGGGTATTTTTCTCTTTGTGGACATTTTTATTTAATCTTGTAAATTTTGTGGTGACTATGGCATCCCTTTGGATCATGCTCTAAAATATCTACTCCCTCATTTTGAGAAAGGAAGAACACATTGAGATGTTGATCAATCAGGTGGGATATTTTGTGAAGTTTGGAAAGAATTACCTAGAGAATATATTAATGAGATTTTATGAAATTATAAATATCTCAAAACCTATTCAGTATGCCATTCATATTTATTCTTCATAAGGCTCATGTCTCTAATTTATTAACTTTGAAGGATTTTCATTTAAATGTTTGTGCTACAATCTCATCGAGCACTAAGCTTTGGGTGTTCTTCTAGGGGCATTGCAAGTGTTCCTCACTCTCAGTTGGTTAGGAATAAAAAATAAGGATACATAAATTAGGACTTTTTATGGAATAATCTATCAACTGCTAGGCTCTTCTCCTCCTCCCTTGTTGAGGGATTCTCCTCCAAATACTTTGGTCTATTCCTGGAATGATGTTAATTCAGTTGGTCCAACTACCCTTATCATCCCATTGGCCTACTTTACATCTCCCTCTTGTTCCCCTCAAGCTAATCTCAACGACCCTTTGGACACAATAGGAAAAAGAAAGGGTCAAAAGATGGAAGCAGAATGGTTGAGGTCTGATGTTGAAGATTTATTGAATGAAAGGAACTAATGGACTATATAATCCATCCTCTCCCATCACTATGGAAGAAGACTCACCCCAACCATTGGTTGAGTTATTGTTGATTACTTTTGGGTGTTTTCATTGGCTAGCTTTTGTTGTTATTGATTTCTTTCACTAAAGATACCTTGCCCATTCCTGGCTTCCCCTATATGGAATTTTGGCTAATGACTACCTATTGATTATGGAATTTCAACTCAATTGGCTTGTTTTTCATGGTTATTTTGGTTGTTGTATTTTTTATTGGCTGTATACTCTTTGTTTTTATGGGTTTTATTTGGCTTGTCTCTGGTTTTCCTATTGATGTTGGTTGCCTTTGTATCAGGTCTCATAAAAACCTTCTCTTTTACCTAATAAAACTAAAAAACAAACCTATTAATAATTCAAACTACTCTATTTGACTATCGACCATACCAAACTATTAAAAAAACTTAAAGGTAAATCGATCCATAATCTGACATCATCTCAGGTCATATTATGGACCAAACTAAAATAAAAAACTTAAAATATAATATTATATATTTAGAAGCTAAAACTAAAAATGACTATGGAAACAAAACTTTAATAATCGATGAATATGACAAAGGACAATGTGGAGTGTATTTACATTGCCTATCCATTGTACTGGACTCTCCCCATACTATCTTGGATTTCATATCATGATTTTCATATGCCAATATGTCAATATGAGGAACAACATTGGAATGAAATATGGCATAGCCTATATAATCCTTTAGAATTTCATCTATAGTCACATGCACCTTTAGCTTCACTCATTCTCCTTCTAACTTCAGGTTTTTTCCATTCTCCCATCATTTTAACAAGCTAATCTCTAATACTATAGACTTTGAGATGAAGAGATCCATTATATTCTACCTTGTCAAAATAATATGAATAGGAGATATTTGATGACCTATAATTTCTTAAATTCATGACAATAAAATCAGAGATGAACCTTCTCACTAAAAACATGCTTTCAAGCTTAGAATTTTTGTTCATGATTATGACATAATGCACCCTACATGGTGCATGCTGATAATTTTACATATTTTGCAATTCAAATAGAAAATAGAGGTGTTTGGCCTTGATATTTTTAGATCCACCAAAAATCTTCACTCTCACTCCCAAATTATCCACCAACAATACCAAAAACTAACACCAAATAAACCAATATTATTTTTTCTCAACAAAATAATAGTTTTTAAACTAAAAAACTTATTTTCTACATTCACATAGGCTATCATAGGTCTTATGAATTTCAAAAAAATAAAAATATAGTGTTTCCCTTAATTTTTTTTAATTCCATTTCATATATTAAAACATACTTTGATACAAAATTTTTAAATTGGGCTTAGCTTTGCACAATTAAAAAACTAACTTTCATTATTTAACAATCACAAATTTCATATAGACATGTGATCTCTTATAGATGAGCATTATATCTTTATCACAAAATCCCTACAATATTTCTATAAACCCATTTACGTAAGTTTATAATTATATATAAAAAATATAATATACTAACTAAATTAAATCCCAAATAGTGTATATACTAACTATAAAAGATTCAATAGAAATGCATTTCCAATACTGCAATACATTTCTATGTTTGCATTACATTATCATGCATGTGATGCATTTCCAAGGCCAGGATGAATTTTGAAGCTTGTGATGTATTTTGAAGTCTGTGATGCATTTATAAGCCTACATTATATTTCCAAGCATGCGATGCATTTCTAATCGTATGATGTATTTCATAGCATGTGATGCATTTCCAAGTCTTCAATTCATTTTCAATCCCACAATACATTTCCAATCATCTGTGATTCATTTCCAAGAAAGCGATGCATTTCAAAGCATGCAATGCATTTCAAATCCCATGATTCATATCCAATCATGTGATGTATTTCCAAGCCTAAAATACATTTCCAAGTATGTGATGCATTTCCAAGTCTAAGAGTGTGATGTGTTACTAAACTTGCAATGCATTTCTTAACTTGTGATGTTTTTCTGATATTTCAAGGGTGATACTCTTCCAAGCTTAATATTATTTCCCTTATGTTAATGTTTTATTTAATCCATATAGTGCGATGATAAACAAAATTAAATTTATTGAATAAAATTGTCATGATATTTGTTCTTAATATGATACATTGTATTCTTGCTTAGTCTGTTTCATGGTTTCTATTATAAAAAATAAGTGCTTATAATATGCATGATAAATATTTATTGAAAGAAAATGCACATACTTTAAATGATTTAACTTATGATATCATATCTCAATATGAGTTTAATGAAAGTATTTTTCAAATTTTAAAAAAATATGAAAAAACATTCTTCTCTTCCTAAAATTATGAAAATGGCAAATGGAGTAGTACGCGCACATGCACACACACATAAAAACCAAAAAATCCTAATTGTTAATAGTGAAGAAACTAACAACAACATTAGGTCATAAAACACAATCTAGCAAACTCCCAAATAAGCAAGAGCACCATAAAAAATAACATTTTAAAAATCTAACTACACCAAATGAAAATAAAAATCCAAGAGGTGATTACAACATGACACGATACTAAAAGAAGAAATTAAGACATTCAATATCTCATCCCACATATTTAACCCCATCATCATTAGAATAATTCATCATCAAAATCATAGAAATATACATTATCATGCGTGAAGTAAAATATGTTCCCTAATATATCTCGTATTTGAAGCATATCAAGTCTCTTAGGAGAAATTATTTTCCCAACATTTATGAAACCCCAATCTCACAATCCATATTTCCACACCCTCAACCTATGTTAACAAGCTAGTGCAGTACTCACCATTTAATAATGGGGAATTCCACTCACTTTACAATATTAGTAAGGTTAGAATTATAGATATCTAGAAATAATTATTTAATCATTTTATAAATCTCATCAAGGCAGGGTCTTTTATAACAAAGTGAACCATATAAAGAACTAGGGGTTTGCAAAGAATGTAATTAACTCTTAGATACATGTGATTATCATAAGATGTTTAATAAAACCAAAAAACACTCTTCATTAAAACATTTAAATCATTCATCTTACGTTCAAAATTTTGAAGTCATTGATATTTCTAGATAAAGAAGTTATGATATTTGGGTGTCATTTGTTCTATGTCAAAATACCTACAAAATAAATTATTTCAACTATTAGTCCTAAACCTAATTTTCTAAATTAATCCTTAAAATGTCTTGCATATCCTCAACCTTTCACTCCCCTATCACTGAATCAACAACATCCATGCCCAACATTGATTTTATTAAACTAACAACACTAATGTATGTTAGGTTGAATATTTTAATGTATGATATGCTATACAATGCTTACCATTAAATTTAAAAGAAAATGAATTGTAAAGTGTATGCATCTCTTTAAAAAGACTAGGTCACAAAAAGACATGCTCTTTTAAAGAAATGATTTTTTTCTCAAAAGATTTTAAAAAAATGAAAGAAGATAGTTATGACATGAAAATGATGTAAATAATTTCAAAAGATTAGATTAAGAAAATATATCTTTTTTAAAGGAAATTATTTTTCAAACAATTTTTTAAAAATGAAATAAAATGGTTGTGACACGAACATAATGGAAAGAATGTGTAATTGAAAAATTTAAAAAAGATTGACATTAATAATTTTATTTATTAAAATATATATAATTTACTACTATTTATATAAATTTAAAAATATTTAAGTAGAAGGGAGAAATGATTGATTCATTTATTATTGAAATATTTTAGGATGATTTTATTATTAAATATAATAAATCACAGATTATATAGTAAATTGTTGGTGAAAATATGGCAAAAATATTCACAATTTTTTTGTTGGTCGTGCAAAGCCAAGTAAAGGAAAAATAAAAAGTGAGCCCTTAGGACAACCATGTTGGTTGGGCAAAACCCATCAGGAAAAACCAAAAAACTAAGAAAATCATAAAATTAGTAGTGAACACTATAGAGCATCACTGTAGACCGAGAAATTGGGAATGGCCATAGCTGTAGAGAGAACTGCGATCATAACTACAACCACCACCACCACTACAATGATGTCTAAACCAAATAAATGCATCCACAATAGCCACATTCATGATTGTTACCTCCATTGTATAGCCAAAGAACACACCAAAACATTGACCAAGGCTATAACAAACTGTAGGAGTAAACTCTAAGCACCACCACAAATAAAAAATGAGCACAAACAATTGGTAGATAGAGCACAAATGTTAAGCAGGCTGAACATGAATGCCAAGCTGAATAGAAAATATAGATAAAAAACACAAGAAATACATGCCACAAAAAAATGCAAGACGCTAGGACCAAGCGATGCACCAAAGGTGCCATGACAACCCTCCTGAACTCCCCTAACCTTTTGCACTCGTTGAACCATGCTCAACCCAAAGAAATCTTAAAATTAAGGTTTCAGAGTAAGGGAGGAAGATAGGCAATGCCTCACTCCCATTTTCTATCCTCTACCAAATGGTTGATCCATTTAAGATATTTTAATGAAAATATTAATAATTATGTGGAGAGAAAATAATGTGAATATAATACATGATTCAAAAATATTTAAGTAAAAAGGAGGAAATGGTTGATCATTTAAAATATTTTAATGAAAAATATTAATAATTATGTGAAAAGAAAATAAAGTGAATATAAAATATGTTGTTTAATTTATTTTATATAAAATATATATTTGACGATTGTGTGTGTGTGTGTGTGTGTGTGTGTGTGTCTATATATATATATATATATATATATATATATATATATATATATATATATAGAGAGAGAGAGAGAGAGAGAGAGAGAGAATGAAAATAAGATTACAATATAAGATTACAATAGAGGAATAAAAAGTTCTGAAGTATAGTTATATACACTTTGAAAGTGTTATTGGGAGCTCATTAAAAAGTACAAGAGAATAAATGGTAACATATAAATTATGAGAAAATAAAAAAGGTTATAAAATTATAAATTATAGTTAATAAAATATTTGAATTATGTTATGATTAAAAGATTTATATAAATAATTAATATTTAATATTTATGAGGAAGAATTATTGTTTGGAAA
>JARHVA010000210.1:4220000-4270000 GCA_037957365.1 Torreya grandis
ATCATCTCTACATTTGGCTAGAGATCCCTTTGATGGTTTTGAATGCCAACAGTGACTTTCTTTTGGGCCTTTTCTCCCATGATATTTTTTTGGACTTCTTCATTTGCTTTATACTGAAGGGAAAGTATCTTTCAGATTTTTTATTCGGGCACTTTGCTTCAATGAGATCTTTCAGGATTTTGAAACAAACCCTTCAGCCTCTTGCAAAGTACTTTTTTCAAAGGGAAAGGACCCTTCAAGGTTTTTGATTTGGCATTTTTTCCCAAAGGAATTCTTTCAAAATAAGTTCCCTTGGCTTCTTAGAAATAGTTCTTTGACAAAATTGAAAAGTGCCTTTTTTCAAAGGGAAAGTACCCTTGAAAAAAAATGAAAAGGTCCCTTTTCACTGAGGAAAGATATCTTTCATAACTTTTAAAAGAGCCTTTTTGCCTTTGGAAGTGCTCCTCAACAAAAATGCAAGTGCCCCTTCAGACTTTGGAAGTGGACCATTTCCCTAAGAAAGTACCCTTTAGAGAAATTATTTAGGGCACTCTGCTTGAAAATAAAACCCTTTAGAACCTTTCCTTCAAAAATTCTTTTTGAAGCAATTCCAACACTTAGTTGAAAACAAAACTCCCAAAGAGAGAACACTTAAGCAAAAAAGAAAAAAAAATCCTTTGCGAAATTATGCAAGCAATTTTCTCGAAAAGAAATTGAAACCTAGCTTAGAAAAGGCCTGAAAGAATTATATTTTCCTTAGTCTCCATATAGAGTCTAAAAGAATGAATAAGTAAAGACTTAGATGAAAGAGATTTTGCACTTAGCTTTTTGGCTTGTAGGATTATCCTTGAACACTACTGGTTGACCCTTGAAAACCTTTCTTAGATCCTTCTCTAAGTCCCTTTGATCCATTACTTCATCAAACTATGCGAAAGCTTTATATGTGGGCCAAAAATGGCCAACGTCTTTAGCGGTTCATAGGGGTTGCATCCCTATTGATGCAAGGCCAACATCTTTGGCAGCTCACAGGGGTTGCATGCCTGTCAATACAAGAGATCTTGGACCATGTTGCCTCGTCAAAGCCATCCATTGGCATGGAGTCAAGTGATTTTTTCACTAAATTGGAACCTCCCTTTTGAATCAATAAGGACAACCATAAGAAAATGAACACTGTGCCCAAGGAACTTAGGGAAGGGAAAGACATAGCCGAAAAGGGTTTTCACAAGGAACTTAGAGGAAAACATGAAAAGCTATATAAAATGTACAATATTTACAATGGCTATAAACTCTTCTAATAACATGACTTTAGATGAATCTCATTGACTAGGATGGATATTATCTCTCCATCTAATTGGGCCAGCTAAAAAGCATTATGTTGTTTACATTTGTGGATCAAATAAATACCACTCCACAAGCTGTCAAATTTAGTATGGTTCCCTGACTTGACCTTATTTCATACCAAGACCCTAAAGCATAGATATAATGAAAGACCATTCAATTTTATCATAGGCTTTCTAAAAATCAATCTTAATGAATAACACCTTCTAATTGGACATCCTGACTCATTTCATACCTTCCCTTTAAAAGCATAAAAGAATGAATAATAACACATTGTTGACGCTATGGATTGCACCCTTGAGAGAAGGTTGGGCTTCTCTCTTCCATGCAACACAATGGAGACTCCTCTCTTGCCTATGGGTTTGGCAAAACTGAGGGGAGAATCTCTAGATAAGAGCTAGCTCCCTTTGATATATGTCTGAGTCATTCCAGTAACATTTGCTAATATATATATATATATATATAAAATGGGTGGAGGTTGAAAAGAGAGAAGGGTTACTGAAAACAGGACCTAAACTAAATGGTGATGAACCAAAAAAGTTTGATCTATTCATTACTCACACTTCAAACCACAAGAGGACATACATACACTTTATTTGATGAAAGACCAGACTGTAGGGAACTTAACAGAAAGGCTTAATGAAGACACACAAAAGATGAACTTACCATAGGTGCTGTAGGAAGACACACTATCTGGTAACCCTCTCCTATCTCTGCACTCTAGATATAGCTCTTTTAGCTATCTACATGAATGGCACTTTGTCTATACCAGGTGTGTTGGTATCAAGATTGTGAAAGCATCATGGAAAAATGACTGAACACAAGGTTAATACCCAGGCACACTCAAAGATATCCAACCAAATAGAGGTAAAAAATACTTTCTATTGATTCAGGGTGAAAATTTGGTAGGGCTACGCAATACAAAAATGAGAGATGTCTTTTCTCAAATGATATATATATATATAGAGAGAGAGAGAAGAAACATTGGCGCCCTTTTACAAGTGGCCCATGTGCATTGAGAGCATTGGGAAGAGGAAGCCATTGAACGAGAATGTTGTGTCAGCTCTAGTTTTGACTTTAGGCATTTAAAATATATTAAATGTCATGTGTGAAAACATGGGTCATGCCATTTGTCTATAAACAAGACCCCTTCTTCAAGACATTCATGCGATTTTCTGACCATTAATGCAAAATGAGGAAAAATAGGTCACACCATTCACTATTTTTGCTTCTTGATGACATTTGACAGAGACTGTTTCAACCACTAGAATAACTCCTTGTGCTGACACCTTCTTTTACCATTTGGACTATTTTGTCTATTTTTGTGCTTGGCTCTTTGGTCTCCTTTCTTGGCAGGTCGCTGAGTTCACTCTTGACCCTAGTCTTTTTCTAGCTTTGTCTTTTATTGGTTTTGTCTTTTGTCATCTCTTAGGTCTTTTTGGCAATTTGAGCCCCATAGGGCTATCTTCTATCAATCCTTGGCTAGCTCCTTAGGCTCTTTTCTCAATGGGCTCTTCCTTTTGGCCTTAAAGCCTTTTGTACTCCTTTGGGATTGCGCTCAAGCATTTAAAGATCAACAGCTATTTCAATGTCATAAATTTGACATTCACACGCTTGTCGCCATTTAAAAGCCAATGACTATTCTATTGCCCTGAATTTGACATCTTCAAAGACGTCACCAGACATTTGAACCTGAATAGCTAGTTCGCTATGCTATATTTTTACGTCTTCAAGCCCATCACCCCTTGGTCAATTCCTTTAGCCTTTTCCTTTTATTCAAGACTTTGTCTTTTGTTCAGGCCTTTGTCTTTTAACCCTCCTGAAGGGAAGGTGTCCCTTTAGGTTTTGAGAAAAGTCCCTTTCACAGTCGCTAAGATCCCCCTGCAAGGGCACCTGCCCTTTGGGGTACTTCGGGTTTTGTCTGAAGGAAATGTTCTCTTCAATGTTTGGCCCTTGTTTCAGGAGAATTCTTTTGGGCAAAAAATTTGAAGGAATTCCTTCAGACTTTTAGTCTGAAAGAATTTGCCTTGTTCATTTTTTTGTAAGATTTTCTTCCAAAAGAATTCCTTGTTTGGCCTCTTGCCTTGTAAATTTCTTCAAGAAAAATGTCTAAAGGAATTCCTTCGGGCATTTTTCTTGAAGAAATTCAACTTTTTGTCTTTGCCTTTTTCGAAGGAAAACTCACCCTTTTTGCCTTGTCTTTTGATTCCTCCACAAGGGTTCGCTGCCGTCCACAAGGGTACTTGGATCCCATCAAATAACACCATTCAAAACCTACCTACCCTCCACAAGGGTATTTGCCCTTTAGAGCTCTGTAAGAGACTTGTATTCCTACTGGCACATCTCCTTGCCAAAAGTTTGTGTAAGGCTTTTGCACAAAGCGAAAAGCCCCATACTGAACCAAAACCTATAGGTCTTTAGATCCTTCAATGCTTTATAGAATAGGTCTTATTGCAAAGAAAAAGGAGATTTTGTAGAAGGTGGGTACTTGACTAGACTAAAGATTCAGAATGGTAGGGAAGGAAGGAGACCGATTTTGGCCTGCAGAGCCAAAATGGTCAACAAAATGGCGATTCCCAGGGGAACCATGCCTTCTATGCTTAGAAACCAATAGCCTCAAATTTATTTGGGCATGGAGTCAAAAAGCAGCTTGAAAAGTTAGCAATAGCCTTGAGATATCCAAGAATCAATCATGAAGGTTTTACCCCAAAAGGAAATGAAACACACACAAGATTAAGAAAACTACTGAAATTTGCAAAACCACTTAGGAAAATTAGAGAAAAAATAAGGAAAATATGTACATGATGAGACAAGGCTCAGTGATAATGCTTAAGATGTATCCCATTAACTAGGATACATAGTTTTTTACCATCCAACCTGGAGAGCTGGAATGCATTGTGCTACTTACACTGAGTGATGACATATGGACCACTCCATAGGGCATTGAACTTCGTATGCTTTCCAGGCTTATCTTGGTCCTCATCCCATTTCAAGATGATGTCTCCTTCAGAGAAATATTTTGATGAAGATCTATTGTCGAAGTGATTCTGTGTCTGTTGTTGGGGGCTGGTCATAGAAGCCATAGCTTGGGCCCATATTTCTTCAAGTTACATCAACTGACACAACCTAACCTCCATCTGCTTCCTTCTTCTAACTATAGCTAGCTAGTGAGAAAGGTCCAAGGCTAGAAATTCAAGTGAAATAGGAATTCTAGCTTCCCTCCCATACATGAGTGTGTATGGTGAATTGCCAATTGCCCTCTTTAGAGTGACCTTGTCTGCCCATAGGGCTGTTTTCAACTTGGCATGCCAAGTTCTCTAATTTTCTTCCATTGTTCTTTTGATAATCCTAATCAGATTCTTATTGATGGATTTAGCCAACCCATTCCCTTGTAGGTAGTAGTTGGAAGAAGTGTTGAGATATATGACATATCTCAATGCCCATTCACTCATTCTAGTCCTCAGGAAGGCCAATGCATTGACTGATATGATGGTAGCTAAGACTCCAAACCTTGTCACCAGGTCTTCATAAAATTCTAGGACTGCACTTTCATTGGCTTCCTTCAAAGCGACAGCCTCTACCCATCTTGTGAATTAGTTTGTGGTGGTCAAAACCCATTTTTGGCCAGCACTAGAGGGAGGATTGATCATCCCTATGAAGTCTAGGCCCCATTGCATGAATGGTTGCTCCACCAGAATAGGTTGTAAAGGCATTACAACCAGCCATTGTTTTCCATCAAAAAGTGCACAGTTCTAGCACTTTCATACCTAGTCATGGGTATCTCTGAATAAAGTGGGCCAAAAGTAACTAGCTCTCATAATTCTTGCAGCTGTAGGCTTAGGAGCAAAGTGACCACCAACTTGCCCATCATGGAACTTAGACAACACCTTGTCAATCTGACCTAGGTCTATGCATCTTAAAATTACTCCTGAGAAATCCATTTTGAAAAGCACTCCATCAATCAAGACATAAGGGAGAGATTAGAGTCTGAAATATCTCCTCTTAGTCTTAAAAAGGCCCTGTGGGCACTCATCAATGAGAGGGAAACATCTCATGTCTGATGTCCAATCCTTCATGACAGCTAGTTCTTCTATTGTGGCTTCATCATGAGTGAGCAAACTATCTCCTCTTTGCTATTTAATGTCCACATCAAGGTGTTCACATAGGCCTTGTCCTCTTACCAGCTTGGTGGTTTTGATATCCACATCATATTCCATTACTTTAGTGATCCATCCTGCTCTCTTTTCATTCAGATCATGGTTGGTCTAGAAATCTTTGAAGCTGGGATGTGGAACCACGAGGTGAACCTTGTTGTTGGACAACATATGTCTAAATTTATTCAAGCTCTGTATGACTACAAGGACTTAATTTTCTGCGTATGTATATGTGACCTCAAAACCCTATAGACCTTGGCTAAAAAAGGCAGCGGCTAATCAAGGTTCTCACCATTCGCTTGGGTATGTATAGCGGAGATTACCTCTTCATTTCCAAAGGTGTAGAGGTTGAAATCCTTGGTGAAGTTAAGACTGATCAAGGTAGGCACCTGGGTGATTGCCTGCTTGATTTATTCAAAACTATCCTTTGTTTGCGCTATCCATGCAAATTTCTCATCTTTCTTCAGCATAGTGGTCAATGGCTTGACTACCTCCACAAAATTTGGAATAAATCTCTTGATGAAATTTATTTTGCTGAAGAAGCTCTACAGACCCTTCTTATGTTTAGGCAAAGACAACTTTAGGATGGAGCAAACTCTTTTTGGTTCAATGGTCAAGCCTTCTTTTGAAACAATGTGGCCAAGGAGTTTACCCTCATGGACAACAAACACACATTTCCTTGGGTAGAGAGAGATACCAAACTCTCTACACCTCTCAAAGATTTATCTAAAATGTTTCATGTGTTAGCCTGCTTCCTTAGAGAATACTATCATGTCGTCAAGATACACTAGCACAATGTTATTTATCAGGCCTTGAAAAGCCATGTCCATGGCTCATTGAAAAGTGGCACCAACATTGGATAGTCCAAATGGCATTTTACTATAAGCAAATGTCCCCCATTTGGTTGTGAAGGTTGTATTGTACTGGTCACAGTCTTTCACCAAAATCTGATTGTATCCTAAATACCCATCCATGAGGGAGAAATGCTCGCTACCTATCACCATTTAGAGGATGTACTCCATACTTGGTAGAGGATAATGGTATTTCAAAGAGAATCTATTGAGCTCTCTCAAATATACACATAGCTTAATCTCCCCATTCTTTTTTCAGATAGGAACAAGATTGGCCAGCCAAGAGTGTTTGATCAGAAATATGATTCTAGACTCAATCATTTTGGTGAGCTACTTACACATGAGAGGCTCAATCTTTGGATTGATAGGCCTTTGTTTCTTCTTGATCGACTTGGTGCCTTCCTCCAAATCAATGGTATGTCAGGCCAAAATTGGGTTAAAACCCTTCAAGTCTCTATACTCCCAAGCGAAGATATCAATAAATTTATAGCACAACAAGATGAAGGCCTACCTTTCATGATCTGTACACACTTTCCCAAGTGTAATTAGCTTATCTTTGAATATCTCAACTTTTTCATAGATCTCCTTCTTCATTTTGATGCTTGCTTTATCATATTTCAATTGGTCATCCTTGTTGAAAATACTTTTGAGAGTGACCAAGCCTTTGGGAAGTTTATTGTTCTTCAACTGAACAATTTGGCTGCCATACTGCTAATGTAGCTTAGCCTAGTTTCTAACAACAAACTCAGCTTCCTCTTTCAAAAAGAGTGCTATCTATTGATTTATATCAAACACTTTCTAGTTAGTTATGTTGTCAGACACAGAGGGTATGATTACCATTTTCAAATGATGTGGATTGTGGTCTTGGCCTATCTCCTTGGGGATGTCAAATTGAGCACCAACTACTGCTAGTTTGTCCACTTGTTTGTTCTGTTCTCTAGGAATGGAAGTAACATTGAAATCAAGGAAACTTTCCACTAAGTCCCATACCTTGTGCTTGTAGGACTTGAGCAATTAATTCTTAGTCAGGTTCATGCCTCTCACCTAATTTATGATCAGCTCGCTATCTCCAAAAACCTGCAACTCCCTGATTCCCCATTTTCTCACCCATTCCAAACCATGGATGAGAGATTCATACTCTGCAATATTTCACATGCAATAAAATTAGAACGTGAAAGTCAAAAATTACCTCTCATGTGAAGGAGAAACTAGCACCACTCCCCCACCAGCTCCCAGCTTGCTTCTTGAGCCATCAAAGAAAAGTTTCCATAAACCTAGGCTATCTTGATTTGCTTTCATCAAATTTGGTACAAAATTACACTTTTTATGCATGCAATAAATTCCAAGGCCTGCATCCTCTATGAATTTGTAAGAATCATGTTCAAATTTGTCACTTCCCCATTCATCTAAGAGTAAGTCAACAACTCCTTCAAGGGCAAAGGGTGGAGATTGATCTACTTGGAAATCTTCTTGATCAATGATGGTGTAGTTGAAATTTGGTGCCTTGAGTGAGTATGATTCCAGATGATCTCTATGGATTGGATCTAATTCAATCTTGACCTTAGTCCCATACTTGTATCTAAAAACTAGATAAGACCAGTTTGCTGCTAGGTAGCTGCCTATTTTAGATGTGAAATCCCTGGACAAGCAAATGGCAAAGTAAGGAGGAACATCTGCCGCCACCACGTCATGAGGGAACGAGAAATTTGGATAGGCATGGAGTTTCAAGTTCAAGCCTCTTACCACTCCCACTATCTTTGCTGGTGTTCCATCCAGCTGTAGGATTCCCTTAGTCATTTCTTTGTATTTGAGCCCCAATTTATCTGCTATACATTTTGGCATTACTGAGGTGCTTGCCCCACTATCAATAATCCAATTATGCACCAAGAAATATCCTATGACTAAGGATAATAGAAAGGAGAAACTTTTTCTTCTTTATTTACCTACCTATTGTGGAAGGGTGTCCATTCATGATCAGAACATTATTAGTCTTTGCTAGGACAGTGTGTTCACTTAGCCCATGCAATTCATTTTGTAGCATGTCTTTCTCTCCTGACATTGCCAATGAATCCCACAAGGAGATATTCATGTGTAGCTTCTTAATTTGGTCTACCACATTGATCTGAGAATTACCTCCTTTCAAATTCTCTTTGGGGTTACTTGCAGCCTGGGGTGCAGGCCAAGGAGCTGAGGTGTGAATGGCAGCCTAAAATTTGGAAGTTTCTAGTTTGTATGTGATGAAGATGATGTTGCAGACATTTGATTAGCTACCTAATCTTCCTCCATAACTCTCCTTTTGAACTTTGTGCTAGCTACAACATAGTCACCTTGATTATCCGCATTGCCCACGTAGTTGACTACACAGAATTCACCTTCTAGGTGATTTATGAGAGCAAAATCAGATTGAGCTAGCTTTTTGTCCATGGCATGTTGAAATGATGCCTCAAAGCTTGGGAATTATGTGGCTTCATAATTTTCTTGTGCATTGGTGTATTGACCCGGCATCTCATTTGTATAAACAGTTTGATCTTGACTATACCCCATGGGTGAGCAATTTGCCTATTCTTACACCAGATTATTTTCAATGGGCACCAGGGCCTTGGATGATGAAGGAGCCCCTAAATTATAGCCTTAATAAGGTTTGGCCTATGCAAATTGACCTTGTCCTTGATTGTAATTCTAGAAAGGGGATCTATTTGCTTGCCCAAACTGTTGATATCCTTGATTTGGCCGATACTTCTGAGCTTGCTATCTTTTGAGATCCACTAGTTCATTCGTTACAATTTGCAATAAGATTTTTACTTCATGGAGGTCATTAGACAGAGCAAAAACCAACTTTTCTATACCAAGTAGAAGAGCTAAGGCAGGTGCAACAGTTTGGACAAGAGATGGCAATTCAGGAAAGAACATCATATGAGATCTCGGGCATATCTTTCTAGCTTGCACCACACAATTCTCAGCTACTATGGCTATGTCATAGGTAGTAGGTAGCACATGTCCTCCCATAGACTGTATCATGACATCAATGTTGTTGTTCAATGCTTTCAAATAATATAGAAAAGCATAGCTTGGGGTCAACCTTACTAGAGTGGGCATTTTATCCCATGTCTTCTGAAACTGAGTATTGAAATCTTGCATGAATTCATGTGGAGCTCTTTTCATAGTGGTCAGTTGCTCGACAAGTGAGAGGTGGTCACTCTTCTTCCAAAATCTATTTGTTAAGAGGTTGCACAACTCATTCCATGATTCGACTGAAATCATAGGCAGGGTCCAATACCAATCTATAACCTTGCCCTTGAAGGACAATGCCAGCAGTCTAATAGCAATGTTTTCCTCAGTGACATTGTGAATATTGCAGAGGTTGGCAATATTTTTGATGTGCTCAATAGCAGTGATAAGCCCTTCTCCATTGAAGGGAGGGACACTTTTAAGGGCTGCCCCTAGGATTGGGTCATAATGTAGGAGATTCAAAGGACTCTGACCATGAAAGGCCATAAAAGGTAAAGCCATAGCTATGACAGGATTCAACCGAGGCCTTCTTGCATAGGTGTATCTTATAATAGGTCTGGGAAAATAATTTTCCAAATAAGGATGAGTCCTTGCAAACCTTAGTCACCTTGCTGAGTTTAAAGGTAATTCAATGAATTCAAAAGGGACACCCTTAACAGTAGATTGTGTGGTGACCTTAGGCATAGGATGTCAGACTGACCTTTGGCCAGACACTGATGTTCTTGATAGTGGAGTCACTAGATGTTGGAAACATGATTGTTTTTGTTGTAACAAGACCAGCACCAATCCTGGAACTTTTTTGAGTGTTTAAAAAATAGTCACACTAGGCATGCCAAAAACTGTTGACGCTATGGATTGTACCCTTGAGAGAAGCCTGGGCTTTTCTCATCCATGCAACACAATAGGGACTCCTCTCTTGCCTATGGGTTTGGTAAAACTAAGGGGAGAATCTCTAGATAAGGGCTAGCTCCCTTTGATGCATCTCTGAGTTATTCCAGTAACATTTTCTAGTGTGTGTGTGTGTGTGTGTGTGTGTGTGTGTGTGTGTGTGTAATGGGGGGGAGGTTGAAAAGAGAGAAGGGTTACTAAAAATAGGGCCTAAACTAAATGCCAATGCACCAAAAAAGTTTGATCTACTCATTACTCACACTTCAAACCACAAGAGCACATACATACACTTTGTCTAATGAAAGCCTAGACTATAGGGAACTTAACAGAAAGGCTTAATGAAGGCACATAGAAGATGAAATTACCATAGGTGCTGTAGGAAGACATACTACCTGATAACCCTATCCTATCTCTGTGCTCCAGATACATCTCTTTTTGCTACCTACAAGAATCACACTTTGTCTATACTAGGTGTGTTGGTAATAATCTTGTCAAAGCATCATGGAAAAATGACTGAACACAAGGTTAATACTCAGGCACACTCAAAGATATCCAACCAAATAGAGGTAAATAATACTTTCTATTGATTCAAGGTGAAAATTTCGAAGGGCTACGCCATTCAAAAATGAGAGATGTCTTTTCTCAAATGAGATATTACAATATATATATAGAGAGAGAAGAAGCAATGGTGCCTTTTACAAGTGGCACATGTGCATTGAGAGCAATGGGAAGAGGAAGCCGCTGAAAGAGAATGTTGTGTCAGCTCTAGTTTTGACTTTAGGCATTTAAAATATATTAAACATCATGTGTGAAAACATGGGTTACACTGTATGTCTATAAACAAGACCCCTTCTTCAAGACATTCACAAAGTTGTCTGACCATTAATGTAAAATGAGGAAAAATAGGTCACACCATTCACTATTTGTGCTCCTTGATGACCGCTTGGAAGAGACTGTTTCAACCGCTAGAATAACTCCTTGTGACGACACCTTCTTTTGCCACTTGGATTGTTTTGTCTATTTCTATGATTGGCTCTTTGAGATCCTTTCTTGGTGGGTCACTGAGTTCACTCTTGACTCTTGTCTTTTTCTAGCTTTGTCTTTTCCTAGTTTTGTCTTTTATCATCTCTTGGCTCTTTCTGGCAATTTGAGCCCCCTAGGGCTATCTTCTATCAATCCTTGGCTAGCTCTTTAGGCTCTTTTTATAGCGGGCTCTTCCTTTTGGCCCTAAGGCCTTTTGAATTCCTTCAGGTTCATGCTCAAGCATGTAAAGATCAATGGCTATTTCATTGTCTTAAAGTTGACATTTGTGTGCCTGTCACCATTTGAAATCCAACAACTATTCTATTTCCCTGAATTTGACTTATGTAGGGATGTCACTAGACATTTGAACCTGAATGGCTAGTTCGCTATGATAGATTTTGACATCTTCGGGCCCATCACCCCTTGGTCAATTCCTTTGGCTTTCCTTCTTTTGGCCTTTTCCTTTTGTCCAGGCTTTTGTATTTTAACACTCTCGAAGGGAAGGTGTCCCTTCAGGCTTTGAGAAAGTTCCCTTTCATGGTCGTTGAGAGACCCCTGCAAGGGCACCTACCATTCGGGTTACTTTGGGCGGCCTTGGTCCTCAAATCCTTCGGACAAAATGTCTGAAGGAAATGTTCTCTTCAATGTTTGGCCCTTGTTTTGGGTGAAATCTTTCGGGCAAAAAGTCTGAAGGAATTCCTTCGGACTTTTTGTTCGAAAGAATTTTCATTGTTCATTTTGCCACGGGATTTTCTTCTGAAATAATTCTTTGTTTGGCCCCTTGCCTTGTAAATTTCTTTGGGCATATTGCCTGAAGAACTTCAACTTTTTGTCTTTGCCTTTTCTGAAAGAAAACTCACCCTTTTTGCCTTGTATTTTGATTCCTCTGCAAGGGTTCCCTGCCCTTGACAAGGGTACCTGGATCCCATCAAATAGCCCCATTCAACACCTGCCTACCCTCTGCAAGGGTACTTGGATCCCATCAAATAGCCCCATTCAACACATGCCTACCCTCTGCAAGTGTATTTGCCCTTCAGAGCTCTATAAGAGACTCGTATTCTTGTTGGCCCATCCCCTTGCCAAAAGTTTATCTAAGGCATTTTCACAAAGCGACAAGCCCCATACGGATTCAAAACCTGCAAGTCTTTAGATCCTTTAATGCTTTATAGAACAGGGCTTATTGCAAAGAAAAGGGAGATTTTGTAGAAGGTGGGTACATGACTAGACTACAGGTTCAAAATGGTAGAGAATGAAGGAGACCGATTTTGGCCTGCAAGGCCAAAATGGTCAACACACATGAAGTATGAAAACATTAAAACTTATATATAAAATAAGAATGGACTCAATTCAATTAACGGGACAAGATCGCCATACAGAAAGTATCTTTCACTTTTATTTATGAATTTAAAATGAATGTCTTTTATTTTCTTCTTTCTTCAATTGTCAATCTCATGCTTAGACTTCAATATAATTTATCCGACTTGTGATGATAAGAATTTTGTGGCGTCCTACATTTGGAATCTATTTGGGTTGGATTACATTCTACCATTCGCTCCAGTCAATCAAAGACTAGAGGTGTATTCTCATTAAATGGAAATAACTTACTATGTTTTTTGTTTTTAGCCAAAAGAAATATCTTTATAAATATTTAATTAAGTTTAGAGTAAATGTAAAAGATTAAATTAGATCAAATGAATTAATATTATTATGAGAGAAATAGAAATATATAAAGATTAGAAATGTCTACTGATAATTGTTAGATTTTAAGAGTGAAAAATAATATTCAAGGATATAAAAAGATGGCTCAAAAAACTGTGATAATTAGATAAAAATGCTCAAAACATGTGTTTAAAGTGTTTATTGTTTGGAGAATCATTTTCTCTTTTAGAGAAAAAATCAAGTATATGAAATATACTTTGACAATTTTATTTCTCAATTTAAAGTTTCAAAAATGTTACTCACTTTTTCTACCTCCACTTATATTATTAGGGAAATGAACTTCTTCTCCTTTCCTTAATTGGATAGTTAGATCTAAAAATTGTAAGAAAATCAAAATCTATATTGATCCCTACATCATACATAAAAATAAGTGAGATATCTTCATATTTTTCAAGCTCCTCAATGTTGTATGAGAGCAAAAATAATATTTTGATAATTGTAATAATTCATCAACTAAATAAATCACTACAATGCATTTTATCATTAATATAAACTTATGTACTTCAATGAATACTCTAATGATTATTTGATTTCTCTAAAAACTTGTAAATATTTCATATATTCCTATGAACAAATAATATTTTCAATTTTATTCTTCTTGAATGTCTTATATAGATGATCAATGTCTCAATATGTCCATTATAAATTAGGATTTTATTTTGATTGAAAATATAACACATAATTATTTCAAATGAACTTAAACTCACTAGATAATATTTATCAACTACTTAACCTATATCAACTTATAGTTATAATATGCTAAAAACTATGATTAGAAATCAGATTGATAATTCTAGACATAACTATAAATAAAAGAACTTATTAAAGTAAATAACATTGGACAACATATTAACCTATTGACCAATTAAATGTCTTTAGACTAAAGGCTTATTTTAAACAATAAGCCATTATATAGTAACAAACCTATTGATACTAAACATGGATGAGAGGGAAAAACATTTATAATTGAAGAAACTCACTTGATCTGGGAACAGTTCCAATGATCACTTCCAAAAATTTATAGGCTATGAACTATCTAGTCTTCGCTCAGAATAGGAAGCTGACTTGGATGATGGTTCTAAGGAAGATGAACAGTTGTATCTATAGAATAAACAGCTACAAACTCAGGCACTAGAGGGTGTTTTTAAGTTTTAGATAACAACAAAACCTTCCTCTACTCAAGGCCCAATCAGTGATAGAGTGGATTCTTTATTGTCCAATCTATTAAGAGGTTCCATCTAGTTTTTATCTTCTCCCATATCTACTAGTTCTCATTTATAGTGTCTAGTAAATGATGTGATTAACTATCCTATTGCATCAACTCCTCCAGTGTAGGCTATTATCAACAAATGGGTCCCTAGACACATTAATCCATATGAGATGAGAAAGATAAGATTTGGGCCATGCTTTGGTGCTATTAGGTCTTCTTTTGCCCCCTGGATGAGAATGACCCCAAGCAAGGGATGATATATGATGACTTCTCAAAGATGGTGAATCCCTTTCATGAGTGCAATGCCTTATGTAAATATAGACTAGCCCTTAACAACATGTCTCCTTTTGTGAGGTTTTAAGTAGATTTCATGACATCTCCTTCACCTATTTCATATGTTCCCTCTCCTTCCTTCTTGTTAGGTATCCTTCATGTGTCCTTCTCTAATGAAGTTCTTAATTTATATCTTTCTGATTAGGGCATATTGGATATGGAAATAGAGTTGGTAATTTGTTGTTTATTTAACAAATGTGTGGGATCTCCACTCTTTATTCTAGACCTGGATCAATGGGACAAGGTTGTGTGGATCTCCTTGCAAGATCGTTCCTTCACCGTACCTAGCCACAAATTCTCTTAAGTGGTCTTCAAATTCTCTTTGAATCATGATTTTTGTTTGGTCTTTAGTTTGTTGGAAAATTTGGGGTCTTTTTCTCTTCATGGACTCTGTTATTTAATCTTGTAAACATTTTGGTGAATATGGCATCCCTTTGGATCAGGGTCTAAAATATCTATTCCCCTAGTTTGAGAAAGGAAGAACACATTGAGATGTTGATCAATCAGGTGGGATCTTTTGTGAAGTTCGACAAGGATTCCTTAGATAAATATTCATGAGATTTTGTGCAATTATGGATATCTCCAAACTTATTCAGTATTCCATTCATATTTATTCCTCGTGGGGCTCGTGCCTCTAATTTATTAACTTTGAAGGATTTTCATTCAAATGTTTGCACTGCAATCTCATTGGGAACTAAGCTTTGGGTGTTCTTCTAGGGGCATTGTGAGTGTTCCTCACTCTCAGTTGGTTTGGAAGAAAAAATAAGGATACATAAATTAGGACTTTTTACAGAATAATCTATCGATTGCTAGGCTCTTCTCCTCATCCTCCCTTGTTGAGGTATCCTCCTCCAAATACTTTGGTTTATTCCTACAATGATATTGATTCAGTTGTGCCCACTAGCCTTCTCAGCCCATTGGCCTAATTTACGTCCCCCTCTTTTTCCCCTCAAGCTAATCTCAAAGCCCCTTTGGACATAATAGAAAAAGGAAGGGTCAAAGGATGGAAGCAAAAAGGTTGAGGTCTGATGTTGAAGACTTGTTGAATGAAAGGAACTAATGTACTATATAATGCATCCTCTACTATCACTGTGGAAGAAGACACCTCAGTCATTGGCTGATTTGTTGTTGATTACTTTTGGGTGTTTTCACTAGCTAGCTTTTGGTGCTATTGATTAGTTTTACTGAAGATACCTTGCCTGTTCTTGGCTTCCACTATATGGAATTTTGGCTAATGATCAGCTATTGAATATGGCATTTCAATTAAATTTGTTGTTTTTCATGGTTATTTTGGTTGTTGTATTTTTGATTGGTTATATACTCTTTGTTTTTGTGGGTTTTTTTTGGCTTGTCTCTGGTTTTCCTATTGATGTTGGTTGCTTTTGTAACAGGGTGAGTGGTCTCGTCAAAAAATTATCTTTTACCTAATCAAATTAAAAAATAAACCTATTAATAATTCAAACTACTCTATTTGACTATCAACCATACCAAACTATTAAAAAAACTTAAAGGTAAATCAATCCATAATCTGATATCATCATAGGTCATATTATGGACCAAACCAAAATAAAAAATTTAACAATATAAGACTTAAAATATAATATTATATATTGAAAATCCAAAACTAAAAATGACTATGGAAATAAAACTTTAACAATCTATGAATATGACAAAGGACAATGTGGAATGTATTTACATTGCCCATCCATTGCAATGGACTCTCCCCATACTATCTTGGATTTCATATCATGATTTTCATATGCCAATATGTCAATATGAGGAAAAACATTGGAATGAAACATGGCATAGCCTATATAATCCTTTAGATTTTCATCTAAAATCACATGCCCCTTTAGCTTCACTCATTCTCCATCTAGCTTTAGGTTTTTCCCATTCTCCCATCATTTTAACAAGCTAATCTCTAATACTATAGACTTTGAGATGAAGAGCTCCATTCTCTTCTCCATTGTCAAAATAATATGAATATGAGACATCTAATGACCTATAATTTCTTAAATTCATGACAATAAAATTAGAGATGAACCTTCTCACTAATAATGTGCTTTCAAGCCTAGAATTTTTGTTCATGATTATGACATAATTCACCCTACACAGTGCATGCTGATAATTTTAAAGATTTTACAATTCAACTAGAAAATAGAGGTGTTTCGCCTTGATATTTTTAGATCCAACAAAAGGCTTCACTCTCACTCCCAAATTATCCACCAACAATACCAAAAACTACCACTAAATAAACCAATATTATTTTTTCTCAGCAAAATAATAGTTTCTAAACTAAAAAACTTATTTTCTACATTCAAAAAAATAAAAATAAAGTGTTTCCCTTAATGTTTTTTATTCCATTTCATATATTAAACCATGCTTTGATAAAAAAAATTGAAATTGGACTTGGCTTGCACAATTAAAAAACTAACTTTCATTATTTAACAATCACACATTTCATATAGACATGTGATCTTTTGTAGATAAGAATTATATCCTTATCACAAAATCCATACAATATTTCTATAAACCCATTTACGTAAGTTTATAAATAAATTATATATAAAAAATATAATATACTAACTAAATTACATCCTAAATAGTGTACGTACTAAATACAAAAGAATCAAAAGGAATGCATTTCCAATACTGTAATGCATTTCTAAGTTTGCATTACATTTCCAAGCATGCGATGCATTTCCAAGGCCATGATGAATTTTGAAGCTTGTGATCCATTTTAAAGTATGTGATGCATTTCTAAGCCTACATTATATTTCCAAGCATGTGATGCATTTCCAATCATATGATGTATTTCATAGCATGTGATGCATTTCCATGTCTTCAATTCATTTTCAATCCCACAATACATTTTCAATCATGTGTGATTCATTTCCAAGTAGGCGATGCATTTTAAAGAATGAAATGCATTTCAAATCCCATGATTCATATCCAATCATGTGATGTATTTCCATGTTTGTGATGTATTTCCAAGCCTAAAATACATTTCCAAGTATGTGATGCATTTCCAAGCCTAAGAGCGTGATGTGTTACTAAGCTTGCAATGCATTTCTTAACTTGTGATGTTTTTTTGATATTTTAGGTGTGATGCGCTTCTAAGCTTAATATTATTTCCCTTATGTTAATGTTTTATTTAATCCATATTGTGTGGTGATAAACAAAAGTAAATTTATTGAATAAAATTTTTCATGATATTTTTTCTTAATATAATACATTATATTCTTGCTTAGTCTATTTCATGGTTTCTATTATAAAAAATAGGTGCTTATAATATGCATGATAAATATTTATTGAAAGAAAATGCGCATGCTTTAAATGATTTAATGTATAATATCATATTTAGAGATGAGTTTAATGATAGTATTTTTTTAAATTTAAAAAAAATGAAAAAACATTCTTCTCTTCCTAAAATTTTTAAAATGGTAAATGGAATAGTGTGTGCACATGCACACGCACACAAACAAAAACCAAAAAATCTTAATTGTTAATAGTGAAGAAACTAACAACATTAAGTCATATAACACAATCTAGCAAACTCCCAAATAAGCAAGAACACCATAAAAATAACATTTTAAAATTCTAACTACACCAAATGAAAATAAAAATCCAAGAGGCGATTACAACATGACACGATACTAAAAGTAAAAACTAGGACATCAAATATCTCATCCCATATCTTTACCCCCATCATCATTAGAATAGTCCATCATCAAAATCATACAAATATACATTATCATGCGTGTAGTAAAATATGTTCCCTAATATATCTAGGATTTGAATCATATCAAGTCTCTTAGGAGAAATTATTTTCCCAACATTTATGAAACCCCGATCTCACATTCCATATTTCCATATCCTCTACCTAATTTAACAAGCTAGTGTAGTACTTGCCATTTAATAAGGGGGCATTCCACTCTCTTTAAAATATTAGTAAGGGTAGAATTATAGATATCTAGAAATAATTATTTAAGAATTTTATAAATCTCATCAAGGCATAATCTAAGACTAGGTTCTTTTTAAAAAAAGTAAACCATATAAACAACTAGGGGTTTGTTGAGAACTTACTCAACTCTTAGAGACATGTGATTATCATAGGATGTTTAATAAAAAAAAAAAAAAAAAAACTCTTCACTAAAAAATTTAAATTATTCATCTTATGTTCAAAATTTGGAGGTTATTGATCCTTCTAAATAAATAAGTTATTATATAAGTTATGATATTTGGGTGTCATTCTTTCAACTATTGGTCCTAAACCTATTCTTCTAAATTAATCCTTAAAATGTCTTGCATATCCTCAACCTTACACTCCCCTATCATTGAATCCACAACATCCATGCCCAACATTGATTTTATTAAACTAACAACACTAATGTATGATGGGTTGAAGATTTTGTAAAGCCCATTGTTGCTCAGAGTTTTTTTTCTTAAATACCATCATTCCCATTCAAAGTATCCTCAAAGTTCACCATTATAAAACCAAGAGAGAAGTCATATAAATGGTGTTGGAAATAATGACTAAGGTAATATACATAGGTAAATGCACTAAGTTTATGAGTGCACCAAATCCTAATAAGCAGTAAAGTTAGATCTATAATCAATACTCAATAAGACTTATGCACAAAACTTTATGTGAATCAATCCACTCATAGTCACTAAGATGAAATATATATTAAATATTTGATTATTTTCATTTTTATTAATCACATCATCATTAATACACTCTTCATTATTTTTATTAATATCATCATCATTAACACACTCATCATTAGTTTCATTATCATAATATTTGAATAAATTAATTTCAAATCCATCCTACTACACATTCGATTATAGAGAAAATTTTCATGTATTAACACATGTAAATGCTTTTCTTATGTTAGAATGAACATTAAATGGCATTACATTTTTATATATTATTATTTTTAGAATTTTTGTATTTTGGTTTTTATTCTACTTTTATGTAGATATTTTTATTTTTGTTAAGCATTTTTTCAATGTGGAGTGTTTTACTTTATGGAAGAACTTATATTTAATGCATTACAATGTTTTATTTAGTGCCATACAATGATTTTTTTTTGGTATTTTTTAAAATTTTTATTGCTTTTAAATTTTGTAATATTTTTGAATGCTCAAAAATGATTTTGTATGTGATTAGATATTTAATTTTTTTCAATGTACTTGAATCCATAAATAAAATAGACAACTCAAAAATGACATGGAGATGAAAATTAAAATTTATTAATTTATTTATTTAATGTCTATAAATTAAGTAGGATTTTCTTATACATCCACATCAAAATTATTTTTTTTTTTCACAAACATATAATGACCAATTTTATAAAATTCACAAATCCAATAAATCATGTTTCAATAAAATTCACCACCATTTCAATATTTTTTTATTTTTCTTATTAAATATTATAAATCTAAAATAACTTATGATCCAAAACTTTGATTAATATTTTTACATATTTTAATTCAAAACTCTTTTCTAAAAATAAAAATTGTTAATAAATAATCAAAAACCCAAAAGAATATTCTATCTCTCAAGATAAATAGGTAGTACACATGGTCTATAAATAAATTTATAAAAAAATTAAAAGAATCACAATGGAAAACATAAATATGGATGAGTAATTTCTCATCTTGGTCACTTCTATGTGTACCGGTATTCTTAACCCTTTATAAACATCTAAAGCACTCAACTCGACATTTAGTTATCTCAAATGAGAATTTAAAAATTATAATTATATTATTATAAGAAAATAATATTTATATAAAACATCTTAAAGAAATAAAATTTAAAATCTCAATACTTATGTTTCAAAAGTAAACATTTTTTCACTTAAAGCACCAAATAAATTTACTACCGAAAAATGAAAAGGTTTCGAAATATTTAAGTACAAAATTTTAAATCTCCCAACCATATGTTTAGTCAAAATCTTAAAAATATTTAACCATTGGATTAAATATATTAGTAAAATAAATAAATGATAAATTATATTTAGAAACCTACATGTCAATATTGATTACTTTGTAGAGAAAAAAATATATTCAATATGTCATTTTTAAAATTTCTATTAAAAATATCTTGAATGTTATTACCTATGGAAATATTAGTACAAAGTTCTAAGAGTGTTTATATTCTGAAAGAAATCTTATTACAATCTTCAAGTGATGCACTAGAGGTGCCATGACAACCCTCCTAAACTCGTGCCATGAGAACCCGCCTAAACTCCCCTAACCTTTTGCACTCATTGAACCAAGCTTAACCCAAAGAAATCTTAAAATTAAGGTTTCAAAGTAAGGGAGGAAGATAGACAACGCCTCACTCCCATTTTCTATCTTTACCACATGGTTGATCAATTTAAGATATTTTAATGAAAATATTAATAATTATGTGAAGAGAAAACAATGTGAATATAATACATGATTCAAAAACATTTAAGTAAAAAGGAGGAAATGATTGATCATTTAAAATATTTTAATGAAAAATATTAATAATTATATGAAAAGGAAATAAAGTGAATATAAAATATATTGTCCAATCTATTTTATGTAAAAAAAATATATTTAATGATTTTTATATATATATATATATATATATATATATATATATATATAAGATTACAATAAAGGAAGAAAAAGTTCTGAAATATAGTTATTACACTTTGAAAGTGTTATTGGGAGGTCATTCAAAAGTACAAGAGAATAAATGGTAACATATAAATTATGAGAAAATAAAAAAAGTTATAAAATTATAAATTATAGTTAATGAAATATTTAAATTATGTTATGATTAAAGGATTTGTATAAATAAATAATATTTAATATTTATGAGGAAGAATTATTGTTTGAAAAAATTATCTAATATTTATCAAAGGAGATATGGTTGATTTATTTAATAGATTTTAAGGAGAAATGATACTAATTGTGAAAATAAAAAGAATGTAACTATAAGATATATCATTTAATCTATTTTAGGTGAGGAATTATATATGAAAATAATAATATAATATAAGATTGAAAGCTTTATATATCTTTATAAATTATTGGAATGTTATCGAGATGTTATTTAAAAGTATAAACGAATGAATAATAATACATAAACTATGAGAATATAAGAAGTTTATTAAAACTTATATATATAGTATTTCGTATTAGTTGTTCTATCTATTAATAATTAGTTATATATTTTGAATTTTAAATGTATTTGAAAAATATAGAGATATCAAATTTAACGTATTTATTTTGTTTATTAAAAAATATTAATTAATTTTTTTTTTCATTCAGTTTTTCATTATTCATAAATAGTTTCAATTTAATTATATTGTAATATTGGATTTGGAAAGAAAAAAGGAGTCTAAATTCTATCATTTGTTTAAGATATTATAGTTTTAAGAAAAATAGACGTTAAAATTAAGATCACTTATTAATATTATGCACTCATAGATATTATAGCCCACCACCATTTCCTTAACATTATAAGATACCTATCAATATAACTCGATAACCATATATACGAAAACAAGAAAATATGAAATATTATATATAATATAGTTTACATTCGACATAAAAACTCCATTCGATATAAATATGGATTGAATCCATTCTTATTTCAAAATAAACTTCTTATATTCTCATAGTTTATGTATTATTATTCATTAGTTTATACTTTTAAATAACATCTCGATAACATTCCAATAATTTATAAAGATATATGAAGCTTTGTATTCCTATATTATATTATTATTTTCATATCTATTTCCCCACCTAAAATAAATTAAATGATATATCTTATAATTACATTCTTTTTATTTTCACAATTAGTATCATTTCTCCTTAAAATCTATTAAATAAATCAAACATATCTCCTTTTCTAAATATTAGATATTTTTTTCAAACAATAATTCTTCCTCATAAATATTAAATATTAATTATTTATATAAATCCTTTAATCATAACATAATTTAAATATTTTATTAAATATAATTTATAATTTTATAACCTTTTTTATTTTCTCATAATTTATATTTTACCATTTATTCTCTTGTACTTTTCAATAACCTCCCAATAACACTTTCAAAGTGTATATAACTATACTTCATAACTTTTTCTTCCTCTATTGTAATATATATATATATATATATATATATATATATATATATATATATATATATATATATATATATATATATAATCATCAAAAATTTCCTCCTTTTTACTTAAATATTTTTGAATCATGTATTCTATTCACATTATTTTCTCTCCACATAATTATTAATATTTTCATTAAAATATCTTAAATGAATCAACCATTTGGTAGAGGATAGAAAATGGGAGTGAGGTGTTGCCTATCTTCCTCCCTTACTCTAAAACCTTAATTTTAATATTTCTTTGGGTTCAGCATGGTTCAACGAGTGCAACAGGTTAGGTGAGTTCAGGAGGGTTGTCATGGCACCTCTGGTGCATTACTTGGTTCTAGTGTCTTGCATTTTTTGTGGCATGTATTTCTTGTGTTTTTTATTTGTGTTTTCTATTCAGCATGGCATTCATGTTCAGTGTGCTTAGCATTTGTGCTCTATCTACTAGGTGTTCATGCTTTTTTTTTGTTTGGTGGTGGTGCTTAGGGTTTACTCCTACAATTTGTTATAGCCTTGGTCAGTGTTTTGGTGTGTTCTTTGGCTATACAATGGAGGTAAAAATCATGTCTATGGCTATTATGGATGTATTTCTTTGGTTTATCCATCATTTTAGTGGCGGCGGTGGTTCTCTTTGTAACTGTGGCCATTCCCAATGTCTCGGTTTACGGTGTTGCTCTATAGTGTTCACTATTAATTTTGGGATTTTCTTAGTTTTTTGGTTTTACCTGATGGGTTTTTCCCAACCAACATAGTTGTCCTAAGGGCTCACTTTTTATTTTGCCCTTACTTGGCTTTACACGACCAACAAAAAAATTGTAAAAATTGTTTTCATATTTTCACCAACAACTTTATTATATAATCTTCAATTTATTATTTTTAATAAAAAAATCATCCTAAAATATTTCAATAATAAATGAATCAATCATTTTTCCCTTCTACTTAAATATTTCTAAATTTATATGTACATAGAGTAAACTTCAAAAAATAAAAGTGAAGAAGAGGAAAAAAAAGGATATATACATCTTAACTTATCAAAGACTAGCAAAACGGGTTAAGAATGCAAGGAGTACTCTAGTATAAGAACCAAAAAGCAAAACTAAATAGAAGAAGAAAATAAGATATTAAGAACAAAAAATTACAATAGAAAGTGAAGAAAACATATAAATATAGTTTAATTTTAACTAATAATTAATAAACATTTTAAAAATATATATAAAAAATAAATCAATATTAAATGATCATTTTTAAATGTTTATATTTTATTATATATAATCTAAAAATCTATTTATTTATTTTTAATATTATCAAATTTAAAATTTAATGTAAAAATTTTGTCCATATTTTTCTATTTATTTTTCTAATAATAGAATGTAAAATAAACTACAAAATATTTATTTTTTACTCTTATCTGTCATTATTCAAATCATATGAATAAAATGGAAGATGCTACAAACTATTTATTTATTCTTTTTATCGTCGCAACCACCATAAAATATGTTTGCAATCATATTTTGATGTGGAAGGAGGAGCACGAGATTGACAATATGACCGACCCATAAATGGAAAAATACTTTAAGAAAGAAAACAAAAGACATTAGACTTCCGGCAAAGGCGGCTTAATTTTAAATAGATAAATAAAAAGGATATACTTTCGATATGACGATTTTATTTGAAAATATGAGAGGAAGGAATAATCTCAATGAATGTTTTTATTGTAATATATTTTTTATTTTATTTTATTTTTATTATTATTTTAATAGTATTATATAAAATTATTGAAATATATATAATGTAGATATTTTTGTTTATATTTTGAAAATAATTATATGACGAATTTATAATATTGAATAAGTATATATTTAAATTAATGAGTTCTTTTAGTTAAAAGTCACGAATAAAAGATCTTTATAGAATTATTTAGAATATGATTTTAGTCTTAATCATTTGATTTTTTGGATCAAATATTTAGAGGAATTGATATTTTGATAGATGGATATAAGTAACTATCATCTTTACTAATTAGACTACAACCCTTTCAATTATAATATTATCAACAACAAAAAAATAATCTCAAATCTAATAATAATATTTTTAATAGTATTTTATTTATTTTTGTAATTGTTATATATCCTTTTTTGATTAGTATTATTTATATTAATATATTTTAATAGTAATAGTATTCCTAATTTATTAATAATTAGTATGTATAATTTAAATTTCAAATATATTTATTCAAAAAATATTGAGAGATATCAATTTCAAAAATATTCATAAATAGCAATCTTGAGATACTTATTTTAGATTTATTACATATTATATTGATTAATTGAGCAATTATTTTTTGTATAAAATTTATGTTGATTTTAGTTACACCATTGTATTAGGTTTGGAAAAAATATTTTGGAGAAAAAAGATCCGAACTCTATTGTATGCTCATAATATTATTATTTTTCTATTGATAATTTCATGAAAGAAGAAAAATATTCCATTTCATGATCAAATGAATAGAAAATTTAAGGTCAAAACTATCCCATAGCAATCAAACAAACAATAAATTGAATATCAACATTCAATTATTAAAAACTTACAGACATTACAATCCATTATTACCTTTTACTACCATTGTAGATTATATTTATCAACATAACTAGTACAAATATCTTAAATAAATTGATTTGAGAAATAATAATAAATGTCAATTGAACTTCATTATCCTCTCTAATTTTTTTTTGGTTTATTGGTAATAGATAGAATCAATCTAGTTACATCTTATTGTTGGACTCTAAAAAAAAAGGTTCAAACTATACCATATACCTAAGATAATATAATTTTAAGAAAAATTATTTTATGATAGTCAAAAAGATATGAAATTTAAAGTCATTTATTAAATTTTTTATGCACTCATAAACATTACATTCCACCACCATTATCTACTGTTACATCTCACCATCATTATTTACCATTGTAGGATGCCTATCAATGTAATTCCATATAATAAAAGACATATAGATATATGAAAACAACTATATATTTGTGTGTGTGTGTGTGTGTGTGTGTGTGTGTGTGTGTGTGTGTGTGTGTGTGTGTGCGCCCTTGAAATAAGATCTCCATTGCACATGAACATTTTTTAAATTTATTCATATTAAAACAATATTTATTATTGTCAAAGTTTTTAAAAAGTAATTGTGATTAACTAATCAATAAATGAATATTTGATTGATCAATTAATTTATGTATGAATGTTTAATTATAATTACAAGCTATTAAATCTATTCGTATTAAAAAATATTTATTATTATGAATGTTTTTAATAAGTAATTGTGATTAACTAATTAATATATGAATATTTGATTGATTAATTAATGTATGTATGAATGTTTAATTATAATTACAGGCTAATAAAAGCATTTTTATTTAGTGATGATAGTGGTGACAACAAAGTGAATTTTAAAGTCATTTAATTTAAATTGATTTAGCTATTTTTGAGAAATTTGGAATAAATTTCTGAAAATTAGTTCACACTAAGTTGCTAGTCTTAATGTAGGGTCCCATATTTGTACGAATAAAGAGGTAATTGGGTTGGCTATTTTTGAGAAATTTGGAATAAATTTCTTATAATACCTTGCTAGTCTCATAAAACTTCTTATTTCATGCACTTTTTTGGGGCAAGTGACTCCATAATGGATCTTATCTTCATCGAATCAACTGAAATTCCATCTACGAAGATAATATGACCCAAATATTTCACTTTTATCTTTAAAAAATCACATTTGAACAACTTACCACAAATTTTGTGCTTCCTCAAACACTACAACACCAATTCCAAATGGTGTATATGTTCTTCCTCATTCTTAGAATAAATGAGGATATCATCCAAAAAAACTAACATAAAGTGATCTAGATAATCCCTAAACACATTGTTCATGAGATTCATGAATGTTTTTGGAGCATTTATTAACCCAAAAAGAAACATTATAAATTCATAGTGCCCATGCTAAGTTCTAAACATTATTTTAGGAATATCTTCTTATCAAATCCTTAATTGGTGATATCCCACTCAGAGATCTATATTCAATTAAATTATTACCCTACACATTTGATCAAAGAGATCATCAATGTGAGGCAATGGATTATTTTTCTTGATTGTCATTTTGTTCAACATCCTATAATCAATACATAGGTGAATAGTACTATCCTTCTTCTTAATCAACATGATTGGTTAACACTATTGTGACATACTTGGTCGAATAAGCCCCTTAGATAAAAACTCATGTAGTTGAGCCTTCAACTCAAAAAATTCTATAGTCATCATTCTGTAAGGTGCCTTGGATTACAATTTTGAACTAGGTATAGAAATTGGACTCCTACTTGGGACGTAATAATAAAAATTACTATGGAAACACATCTTAAAATTTCCTAAGGAAAGGGTAATCCTCAATGGATGACTCCTTTCTTTTCTCTATATCATTTATTTTAACAATAAATGTCTAATATCCCTTCCTTTGAGCCTTCTTAAGCTGAATTACAAAACTATACATAATTTTTAACTCCTCTTTCTCACCCTGAATTTGAGTCTGATTCCCAAAACCATATTAACACTCTACCTTCTTCAGATAGTAATCTACCTTTGCTTTATGCTTATCAAGCTAATTCACCTATAGGATTAAATCATATGACCTTAGTGGAGATACATAAATATCTACTATGGTAATGAATTCATGCAACTCAATCTTAGATTCTACTAAACACCTATTAATTTTGACCTTAGCATCATTCCCATATTGCATTGACCATGCATGTGCCATTGAACTAACTTTCCTTCACAACATAGAAAGCATACATGGATAAATAAAACACTTTTTAGCTTTAGTATCTATCAAAATGGAAATAGGTTGACCAAAAATATTACTTAGAATCTCAATAGGTGAAGCTTCCAAATCAACTTGATGAATGTTAGTAGTTGCATAGATTCTCTACCAAAATTTCCCTTGCTATTAATTACCCTTATGTTATCCTTCAGACTTTCCCTAAGTACATTCCCTAGCAAACTTATCACCTCCATAGATGAAGCATATACTAGATGGTTCTTTCCTTTCTGACTGTTGGTTCCCCTTGAAACTAGATTTGAAATCACCATTCACTTTCTTGCTACTCGAGAAGCTACTGGACTTAGCTTTTTGACTCTTTAACTAATTTAGTATTATAAGATTACCATACTACTTACAAATGATTGATTAAGTATTACCCGTTTAAACTAGTTAATGGATTATAAGTGGTAATTTCAATGGAGTACATGTTGCCAAGTTTGAGACCTAAGGTAAAATTTAAAATGAATGAGAACTATTCCATTTAATATAGGTCTATATAACTAGATAAAATGGATGAATATATATTCTTAGTAGCATATAACCAAATTAAAGATAAAAGATGCCGAAAATCCTGGCATGATAGGCATTTAAAAATAAAATAATTTTAGGCTATGGATAAGTTATTAATCTATGATAGTAAATATAAAAATCTAGACAAGTTAAAAATAAGATGGATTGGACCCTACATAGTGCATAATATTTTAGACTCAAAAAAAAAAAATGATAACATTTGCAGGCACAAATGGATCCCAACAAAAACCCTATACTACAGGTAACTACAGTGAAGGGCATAAAAAATAATGATGAAATAACTAACAAGATGACATTGTCCTTTTAGTTACGTGAAGTTTGGTATAAGGTACTAATGTTCCCAATACTAAAATCTTAATTTTATGGTCATACATCATCTCACCTCCTCATTAGGTTGGCATTGTCCTCCTGGATGGGAAATTTGAATCAGGCTACTCTATTATCCTAAGAAAAACTATCTTGACACTCGGATTTATGATGATGCCAAAACAACCTATTGGGATAAATAAAAAGAATAGGATGTGGAAAATAAGTGACGAAGAAAATAAAAAAACATTAGAAAAGATAAAAGAACCTTTGGGAAAAAAAAGGGGATGAAGAATACAAATATAAAAATAATTTAGATCCCCAAAATACATAAAGAAAATAAATAAGGAAATAGGGATTATACTTATCATGTACAGAAAAACACTATGAGTGTGTGGTAATAAAGTTTATACAATGAAAAGAACATAATGAAAAATGTGAACAAATTTTTTTTGGCATTCTTTCCACAAATATAAAAAATGGAAAGCAAAAAAATATGGGATTGTGGAATAAATTAGTACACATTGGTAAGAGAACATGACATTTTATTAATAAAATAATTAGAAATGTTTACCACAGACATAGAAATTGGTAAAAAGGAAAAGATGCACTTTTGAGGAAATAGAGAAATAGCAGTGACGAAGCATATTGAATAAAATATAGTAGTAGTGAGTTTTTTTTTCACAAAATGAAAATAATCAAATAGAATAGTTTAATATAAACTAACATAGGAAAATGGGTGGATGGTGGTAACTACACAATCAAAAAAATTGTTAGAGCAATGGCATCGCATAGATAAAAATGAAATAAATTAATGATAAGACATGTTTTTAGTGCCAAAACAAGAAAAATTAAGGAATGAACATGGATAATAAATGAGATTAAATGCATTGAAATTACTTAGCATGATTAATGGATAGATCAAATGAGATATAAAGAAAGGACTTTGTTAAATATAAAAACTACACAATCATTTGAGCATTGAAACTCTAAAAAAAATCTTTTGTGTTCATATTCTATTAGAAGATAATTTCTCATCCACTTAGATGATGAAAATATGGAGATTCCTCATGTTGTCATTACAAAATATATTAAACAACCCAAATAAAAGAAACACCTACACAAATTAGAGAGCCTGGATCCATTTGGATATTTTTCTAAAATCCCCTCTCTCGTGACACATGTATAAGATTCTTATAGATAAAATAAGACATAATTCACAAAAAATAATCATAGGGCTTTATAGGTGGAGAGAAGCGTCATCATGTAGTTAAACCCACACACATAATAGTTGGAGTAAAATAAGGAGTAAACCATCATCTAGAAGTTGAAACTAGATGCATGGAGTTAGTTCCCTTATTTTAAACTAATGACAAGCACAAAAAAGTGATATTAGGAAGATCCCACAAAGACATTCTATATCTAGACAAACCCTATCACATTACACTATATGTGATTCAAATAGTTATAAGACTTAAGTATGGACACTCCACCTAGAAGTAAAATATAAATAAGAATGTTAATACAAGTTCTCTAGCCATAATAACAAGGATGGGAGTTAATATTTAATCCATCTCAATACAAAACATGAAGGATCTTAAATTTATATGTGAAAAAAAGGCCATTGATGTGAAGGCATACTACACAAATAAATAAGATTCAATAATAATAGAAAGTGTGAAAATAGTATAGGATATTGTCTCCATATGCATGTAGTATGACTTGGTTACTACAATACACAAAAAATACTTAAAGAATCTCTACAAGATCAAGAAAGGTAAAACCATCCATAACTTTTGGTATGGTTCACTTCTTTTAGTAATAGCTATGTACTTTAAAAAAAATATTCTGGGACACAAGGGGCCAATAGAATGGAGTTCATATTCCCCTATATAATCCCAAGTAATATCTACAATGAAAGGTATCAATATAATATATGAGGTAGAATATCTTATTTAATGGGAGAAATGATTAGGTATATAGTAGAGGGGAGATTCCAAATTTCCAATAAATTTTTCTAAAAATATTATACATAAGTTTAATTCACAATAAATGCAAACAACATTTACATTAATATTTATGTTAAAAATGTTGTACCCCTTCCACCTCTGTCCTATGAAATCAATGATGAAAAATTTGAGGTTGTAATTATTGGAACTAGGAGTCTACCATCAAACCCTAGGCACAATAATTCTTCATAGAAATAGGGTTGGGTTCTCAATAGAGGGAGGAATAAGAGGATATATATGAAGATGAAACACCATTATCACAAGAAGATATAGATACATCTCAACCTCAACCTGGTACCTACATATCCTGAAGGCTAAGAAAATAAATCATAATTTGGAAACACTAAATGATGAAAAAGAAGAGGAAGATGACACAACTATATTTTTAGTCAAGGATTCTACCATAGAGGAGGAGTTGGGAGAATAATAAATGGAAAAAAAGGTTCCCCCTTACTTCATGAGGAAGAGGAAAGTATCACCTTGAGAAGGGTTGTCTGTGAAAAAAAAATACTCAGACAACAAAGGAATAAGAGGGGTCACCTATAACATATTTAGTATTTGGGAAAACTTTACTGCATATGAGTGAAGGAAAAATAAGGAGAAGTTATTCACTGTAGCTAGAACGTAAGGGAAAAAATAAATGAAAAGTGGTAAAACCCAAGGGTCAAGGTAAGACACTGGTGACATATTTTTAACCAAATTCTCGATGCTCTCATCCAGCGCTGCACCGTGGTTTTGGATCCTTTCCACGCAACCGTTATATCTTTCCTACCGTATTCTAACATCCCTATAGCTATGATGATGACCAATGATATTCCCGCTTCCTTAATGTAGCTTCCCTCCTAACTCGAACCATGTCCAGCCACCACCGCTCCCCGTGCATAGTTTTATACACATTGGGTTTTACCATATATATAACAAGCATAAATATGTCATTGAAGTTTCTATAGAATATATCCAGGGTGGTGCCCACCACACCTAGCCTACGAAGAACCATATTTATGGAGAAGCAGCACTATGGTAGAGGTGACCATGATGGGCTTGGTTATGTTTTCGGATTTCATATATATTCTTAGTGGCGCTAAAATAGAAGTCACCACAAGATCAGGTAGCAGAAACACTAAAAATAAATAAATAAGAAAATTAACATTTCTAGTTGTCTTGTCCACATAACCATCGCTTGGCCCATTAGACTTGCCTTCTCTAGCCATTCTCCAAAGCACAAGCAAATAGCAAGTGAAATTGGCATTAAAACATCCAAGAGTCCCATATCCTTATATTCGTATCACCTCCACTTCCACCCAAAGCAACCCAAACCCATGTAATCCATTCTCAACTCTCATGGCCTCGAATAAATCCCAGAATATACCTATTTTAACTGAATGACATCTCCAACCCTCCAACCTGAAGTTCAAAAAATCTTTGAATCCTTTCGTCATGTAAAAATCTAAAAAAAAAAAAAAAAAACACCAATATCTTGCATGTCCCATGGAGAGAAAAAAAGTAATCCCATGGGATTAGGAGGATTCAAAACCTTAACCTTCATCTTGTGCATATCAACTCTGTTAGTCTCCATTAATAATGCATCCACGCCGTTATTGACAATAGTTTAGTCAAAGAATAACCAGATTTGCAAACAAAGCAATATACAACATATTTGCAAGTTAAGTAAGAAATGATGCAAATAAGTAACAAGAGAGGAAGAATATTACACAAACTCAACTGAGACCTAAATAATATAATCTTATTCAAACAAATGCCCTATTCTCTCCATCTCACACATTGACCTATAAAAGCTTTTCCACTCCCCCTCACATGACTCTTCTTAACCATGACTATTTGACTTCCTTCTTTTTGGTGCATATATTTAGTTTCTCCAAACAATACTAAATATTATTAATATTTACCCTTTGTAACATTGTATCCTTATTGTCCACATATGTAACAAACATAAGGTCTATGTGAACCATTACATCCTATGCCACTGCCATAGCCTCTCCCTCTATGAAATCCTCTTCTTTATTGATATTGAAACCCTTGTCTATTATCTTCTTATTTTTATGTACTGCAAGGTAATCCTCCTCTAGCAAAATTTACCCCACCTCACCACCTTACTAGAGGTGATTGTCCTCTTTTTGGCCTAGTCGATCTTCTAAAATCTTGTCTATTTTGTTTTTGTTCTACCTTGAAAGCTAATTGATAATCCTCTTCGATGAAAAATATTCTATACATGCTCAATTCATCTTGAATAAAAAACATAAAACCATTTACATTCCTTGCAACCATCTATTTTTTTGTTTCGTCATGTTCCACTCATATGGAAATATTATAGCTTTTTGTATATTATTTTATATATTTTTATCCTTTTGTCTTAAATTATAGAATATTTTGTATATATTTTATGCATAATCTACATGAAATTTCTCCCTCATCTTTTTCTTCATCTTACTCCAAGTGTGGATATTTTCTTTATCCTTTCTATGTCTCTGTTTCTAAAGGTGATCCATCAAATAGTTGCATGACCCTTAAATTTTTTGTATGAAAACTTTAATTTCTTGTCTTGTCTTAGATATTTCCATTCAAAAAACGTTTTCATGTTATATAACTAGTCTATCAACTCAATTGGTTTTAAACTACCTCCATACATTGAAAATTCAACCTTGATTCCTTTGTTCCTTCCCTCTAAGACACAAATCATCCTTTATTTTGTTGATGGTGGTCATTCTTTTTATTCATTATTTTTATAAACTTATTATTAATGATGTATCTCTTCTTCTATTTCATCTCCATCTTGCCTTTGTCATTGATTTCTGACATTTGTAACAATCACAGTTAATTATTCCATTTGCCTCTATAGTTGTTGTGTAGTCCAGTTCATATGTACATTTCCTCCTTGTCATATTTCCATCTTTATTCATCTTATTAAATCATATAAAACTCTCACAAAATATAATTTCAAAACCGAATAAAAATATAGAAATATATCACCTCCAAGAGTCGAACTTGTTCTAATACTAGATGATAAATCGACAAACTAGCAAAGTATATATATTAATATGCACAAACCTAAATTTTATTGAAAAAAATATCTTTATTAATTCACCTTAAATAAATAAAATAATTACATAAGGGTATTTAAATAAACCTTAACTCAAAATTAGAGGTGACATGTGAAATTAAAAAATCTAAAAAATAACAAACTACCTAGTGTTAATTACCTCTACTATAAATAACAGCTTACTTATTATAATAACTCTTTTGTGAAATTTTGGATGGGCATAAAATTTTAAATATATCATATAAATATGAAATTAATGATGTTGGATTTGTTTCAACCCAAGTTCACATCTGGTTACAAAGTTATCTTATTTATGTTATTTTTAGCATGACTAAAATTACTATAATGCAATTTCAGACCCTTAGATGATCTTGTATGGATCTCCAAACATATTGGGATTGGCCCTAAATAGAGAATATAGTTATTTTTTCATGATTCTTTCCTTTATATTCATTTTACATAAACAAGAGATCAATCAATTTTATGATTTAAAATTGATGGCCTCGAGAAGATAGGTCTATGCATCATTCTCTTCTTGTTAAAAACAACTCGGCTTTGGTGAGTTGCCTTGATTATATACTCTTGCGATTTATTCTTGTCAATATTTTTAAACTCCCATTTTGAAATCCAAGCATTTTCTTCATATTTTATTCCTTGTCACTGTACCAAATACTAGTTATAACTTCATTATCTTAGGATCACTATTTTTGTATGTAGAACCGACACTATCTTTTATTTATTGTTCTTTGATACTATTGATTCCAATCCACTTATTTATATTCTTCCCCTACATCATCTTCTCCATGAAAATAATATAAATCTAAAAAATTAAATACTAGAGAGATATCAAAATTTTGTTGTATACTTACCTCATAAGCATTGTCATTAGTGATTTTCACAATTTTGCATGCATCAATTTTCTTGTACTTCAACTTGTTGTATGTTTATTTGGAAAATATTTCTTTTCTCAAATACACCATCACCAAATATAATTATTAAAATACCTTTGACCTTATTACTACAAACACTTTTTCTTTATACTTTTTATTACATTCCTATAGATGTTTTCTTACTTATTTTTATAATTGGTGTATGTGCTTTGAAAATATTTTAGCATCATTAATAACTCATTATGAAAGTGATAAACACATAAAATATAAAATACCCATATGATTTCTACCATAAATAATTTGAAATGATGATGATCTTATTGATCTATTCATGGAACTTTTATACGCAAAATCAGTTTGTGGTAAATCCAAGCCCTATTGCTTGGTTTTCTCTCCAAATATGCATCTAAAAATATTTCCCAACTCATATTTATTTATTCTATTTATCCATATGTTTGTGGGTGGTATGCAATAATAAATTTTAGTTTAGTTCCCTATTTGTTCCATAGATTCCTCTAAAAATGACTTAGAATTTTTGCATCCTTATCTAATGTAATGGTTTTTGGAACATCATAAAATCTCACATCCTTAAAAATGAGTTTTATTATTCTAATGGAATCATTGGTTTTATTACATGAAATAAAATGAACCATCTTATAAATATTTTATATAAAAATAAAAATTGAATCACTACTCTCTATGTGTTTTGCGACCCCAACATAAATTTCATACTCAAATCTATCCATGGGTAATCTTGGAACTAGTAATGGCATGTACAACCCTATATTTTACGCATGGTCTTTATTCACTTACAATATCCTACATATTAAAACACATCTTGCCACATTTCTCTTCACTTTTTGCCAAAACTATTGTCTTCTTCTTACAAAAATATCCACCCAAACCACCACTATGCAATTCACCTATTAATAGATTTTTACTTCGCTCAAATATCTTGCCAAATCTGTATCTTTTTATAAAATTCCTTAACAACTTCAAATCCAACTAATTCACTCACAATAGTGGTTAATAGTGTCACTCATGTGCTCAAAGGACCAACTTATTGATTATACTTTCTTGATTTATGCTTCAAAACAAAACTATAACCCTATAATAAAGACACACACCTTGCAGGACTACTATTTAACTTATTTTGAGTGTTCATGTACTTCAAAGCCTCATGATCCTTAAATAAGATAAACTCCTTAGACACCAGATAGTGTATATAATATCTTAGTGCTAAGACAATGGCATAACATTCAACATCATATGTAAAATACTTATTTCTTACCTAATTCAATTTATCACTAAAATATGTTATTGTCCTTCTTTTTGACTCAATACAACACCAATTCCCAAATGTGAAACATCACAGTTCACCTAAAAAACTTTGTTAAAATATGGTAATTCTAAAATAGGTTTTTCTATAATCTTATTCTTAAACAATTAAAAGATTTCTATTATTTCCTTTGTCCATACAAATTATTTTCATCTCATGCAATCTGTTATTGATGTAATAATACTACTAAATTTTTTAATGAACTTTCTATAAACATTTAGTAAACCATGGAAACTTCTAATCTTTATTATGCTCTTTGGAATAGGCCACTAAAAAATGAAATTACACACTCAAAAAATACTACTCTATTCTGCATGAACTTGTACTTTTTATATTTGCATAGACTTTCTTATTTATTAACAATTATAATACCATTCTGAGATGCCTTAAGTGCTCTAATTTAATCTTACTAAATATCAAAATGTCATAAAAATAAATCACTACAAAATTACCAATGTAATCTCATAGCCTTGTGTTCATCCTCATAAACATGTTGAGTTCACTAGATAATATGAATGGCATCACCATACTCTCATATAAATCATCCCTAAAATTTAATGTTATTTTCTATTTATCTCCTTCATAAGTTTGAATATGACTGTATCCACTCTTTAGATAAATATTAGTAAAGTATTTTGATCTTAAAATCACATCCATCATATCATCTAAATGAGGTATAGTAAATTTGTATTTGATAGTAATTTAATTGATTTCTCTACTAACCACACACATCATCCATGTCCCAGTTTTATTTAAAATTAACAATGTTTTTGTTTCACATGGACTCATTCTCTCCCTTACTATATTCTTTCTCACTAATTCAATAACCTATTTATTCAATTCTACATGTTTCATTAGACCCATCATATATTCTACTTGATTGGGTAGAGTTGATCCTAGAATAAAATCAATATGATGTTGGATGTCTCTCTTTAATGGTAAACCATATGGTAACTCATCATGTATAACATATACATATGATTTTAACACTTTTAATGCTTATGCTACCATTTACATCATTTTCATGTCTTTTTTCTTTTCTATTAATACATAACAACAACCTGTCATCTTCATGTATTTGATAAATTCTTTTGTGGACAACATACTTTTTTCATGCCCTAATTCTTTAAGAGGCAATAAAACTGCATTTGTACCACCTTTCAAAAATGCATATGTATTATTTGTTCTACCATGAATTATATTTTTGTCATATTGCCATAGATTTCCCAATAATACATGACATGCATCCATTGGAATAACATCACACCATATTTCATCTCTATAAGTTTTTCATATAAAAAACATGATCAAACACCTTTTATCTATTGTAACTCATTTCCTTTATTAAACCATGAAAAATGATAAGGATAAGGATGTTTTTCACATTATAATCTTAGTTTCTCTACCATTTCTTTAAAAACTATATTTTCACACTACCACCATCAATAATTAATTTGTATATCTTACCTCCTCAAGTGCACCTTGTTTAGAAAATATTTTTATGCAACTATGGATCACCACTTTCTTTATTTTGCATATCTTCTTTCCTTGGAGATATCATTGTTCTCCTTGTCATGATATTTTTTCCTATGTCTACTGTTGTAATCTCTATATTTTTTTCTTATATTTCAGCCTCAACAAAATTTACTCTTTGGTGATCCTCTTACCTTGTTTCTTGTTCATGATAGTGAAAACACTCAAATTCTATGTGTCCTTCTTCACATCTGTAGTAAACATAATTTTTACATATACCATTCCATTCTCTCACTTCCATAGCCTGTACCTCTCTAAAATCCTCTTTCTCTTTGTTGATATTAAAACCCTTGACTATTATCCTCCTTTTTTTTTGTATCATGGAGTAATCCTCCTCTAGAAAAATTAAATCCACCTTACTCCCTTACTAGAGGTGATTATCCTCTTTTTGGACCAATTGATCATTTAAAATGTTGTCTATTTTGTTTTTATTCTGCCTTAAAGCCTAATTGATAAACCTCTTATATGAAAATTGTTTTATGCATGCTCAATTCACCTTTAATATAAAAATTCAAACCATTTACATAACTTATAGCCATATGTTCTTCTATTTTTTTATTTTCCACTTGTATGGAAAGCTTGTGAAACTCATTTGTATATTCTTGTATACTATGATCCTTTTTCCTTAGATCATATAATATCTTCCATATAATTTATGCATAAAATATGGGAAGAAATGTTTACCTTGTCTTCTTCTCCACCTTGTTCCAAGTGTTGATATTTTGTTTACCCTTTCTCTGTCTCTCTTTCTACATGTGATTCCACTAAATAGTTGCATGATCCTTAAATTTTGTGCATACAAACTTTACTTTATTATCTTCTCTCATAATTTTCCATTCAAAAAAAATTGCTATGATATTTAACCATTATATCAACTCCTCTAGTTTTAAACTACCTCCATACTCTAAAAATTCAACCTTGATTCCTTTGTTCCTTCCCTCTAAAGCCTAAACCATCCTTTCTTCCATTAATGATGGTCATTATTTTTATTCCTTGTTTTTTTTTAACCTCTTACTCATTATCTATCTATTCCTCTATTTCCTTTCCCTCTTTTCTTTATATTTAATTTGTGATAATCACAGTTAATTGTTCCACTCGCTTCTAAAATTGTTTCATACTCTGATTCATCTGTATAATTATTCATCATCCTCTTGGAACATATACACTTATTATTATTTCCCATAATACTCTCCTAAAATATAATTTAAAAACCCAATATAAATTCATAAAGATATTACCTCTAAAATTCAAACTTTCTCTGATGCCAAATGATGAATCCATAAACTAACAAACCATAAATATCATTTGGCATAAACAATACCCATAACTTCATGAAAACCATAATATTTATTGATTTAACTTGACTAAATAAAATCATTACATAATATTATTTAAATAAACCTCAACTCAAAATTGAAGTTCACATTAAAAAAAAGAAAAAAATTATTAAAATAATAATAATAATAATAATAATAATAATAATAACTACCTTGAGTTAACTACTGCTTCTATAAAGAGTAACTTGTTTTTCATAATAAATTTTGGATGCAAGTTTAGATGAGCCTAAAATTTTAAATGTATCCTATAAACATGTAAATCATGATTTTGGATGTATTCCAACCCAAGTTCATGTCCATTTATAATGTTATCCTTTTTTCTCTATTTTTAACATGACTAAAAATATTAGAATGTAATTTCAGACCCCTAGATGATCTTATATGGCTCTCAAACATCTTATAATTGGTCCTAACTAGAGAATCAGGTTATGGTTGTATGTTTATTTCCTCTAAATTTATTTTATCATGGAAAGTTCATTTGGGTTAATAAGTCAAAATTTATTTCCTCTTTAATATAGGTCTCTACATCACTTTCCACTACTACAAGTTGTATTGGATAGTAAATTTTACCCCTACAAAGTAGACATCAGGTTCACCCAAAAATATGTCCATTATAAATTAGACTTTGATTTTGATTGACAATATGAAATAATTATTTCAAATGAACTTAAACTCACTAGACAATATTTATTGACCACTTAACCTATATCAATTTAAATTTATAATATGCTAAAAACTATGATTAGAAATTAGATTGTTAATTCTAGACATAACTATAAACAAAACAACTTATTAAATTAAATAACAATGGACAAAATATTAACCTATTGACCAAATAAATGAATTTAGACTAAAGGATTTTTGTGAACAATAAATTATTACATATTAACAAACCTATTAATACTAAACTTGGATGAGAGGGAAAAAACAATTATAATTGAAGAAACTCACCAGATCTAGGAACAGTTCTAATGATCACCTGAAAAAATTTATAGGTTATGAATTGTCTAGTCTTCTCTTAGACTAGGAAGTTGACTTGGATGATAGTGCTAAGGAAGATGAATACTTGTAACTGTAGGATGAACAACTAAAAACTCAGGGACTGGAGGGTGTTTTTTAATTTTAGATAACAACAAAACCTTCCTCTACTCAAGGCCTGATCAGTGATAGAGTAGAGTCTTCATTGTTTGATATATTGAGAGGTTCCACCTAGTTTTCATCTTCTCCCATCTGTACCATTTCTAGTTTATACGGCTTGGTAAATGATGTGATTAATTATCCTATTGCATCAACTCCCCCAGTGTAGGCTACTATCAACAAATGGGACCCTATACACATTAGTCCATCTAAGATGAGAAAGAGAAGGGTTGATCCATGGTCTGGTGCTATCAGTTCTTCTTGTGCCCCATGGATGAGAATGACCCCATAGCAAGGGCTATTATATGATGAATTCTCAAACATGGTGAACCCCTTTCATGAGTGCAATGTGTTTTATAAATCTAGACTAGCCCCTAAAAACATGTCTCCCATGGTGAGGTTTGAAGTAGGTTCTATGGCATCTCCTTCCCCTATTTCATGCATTCCCTCTCCTTCATTCTTGTTGGGTAGCCTTCATGTGTCCTTCTCTAATGAAGTTCCTAATCTATATCTTTTTTATCAGGCCATACTAGATATGGAAATAGAGTTGGGAATTGTTGTTTATTTAACAAATGTGTGGGTTCTCCAGTCTCTATTATAGACCTAGATCATTGGGAAAAAGTTATGTGGATCTCCTTTCAAGATCCTTCCTACACCCTAATTAGCCACATATTTTTTTAATTGGTCTTTAGCTTCTCTTCGAATCATGAATTTTGTTTGGTCTTCGGGGCCCTAGTTTATTGGCAAATTTGGGGTAGTTTTCTCTTTGTGGACATTGTTATTTAATCTTGTAAATTTTATGGTGACTATGGCATCCCTTTGGATCATGCTCTAAAATATCTACTCCCTCATTTTGAGAAAGGAAGAACACATTGAGATGTTGATCAATCAGGTGGGATATTTTGTGAAGTTTGGAAAGGATTACCTAGAGAATATATTAATGAGATTTTATGAAATTATAAATATCTCAAAACCTATTCAGTATGCCATTCATATTTATTCTTCATAGGGCTCGTGTCTCTAATTTATTAACTTTGAAGGATTTTCATTTAAATGTTTGTGCTACAATCTCATCGAGCACTAAGCTTTGGGTGTTCTTCTAGGGGCATTGCAAGTGTTCCTCACTCTCAGTTGGTTAGGAATAAAAAATAAGGATACATAAATTATGACTTTTTATGGAATAATCTATCAACTGCTAGGCTCTTCTCCTCCTCCCTTGTTGAGGGATTCTCCTCCAATTACTTTGGTCTATTCCTGGAATGATGTTAATTCAGTTGGTCCAACTACCCTTCTCATCCCATTGGCCTAATTTACATCTCCCTCTTGTTCCCCTCAAGCTAATCTCAAAGCCCCTTTGGACACAATAGGAAAAAGAAAGAGTCAAAAGATGGAAGCAGAATGGTTGAGGTCTGATGTTGAAGACTTATTGAATGAAAGGAACTAATGGAATATATAATCCATACTCTCCCATCACTGTGGAAGAAGACTCACCCCAACCATTGGTTGAATTATTGTTGATTTCTTTTGGGTGTTTTCACTAGCTAGCTTTTGGTTTTATTGATTTCTTTCACTGAAGATACAATGCCCATTCATGGCATCCCCTCTATGGAATTTTTCCTAATGATTAGCTATTGATTATGGAATTTTAATGCAATTGGTTATTTTTCATGGTTATTTTGGTTGTATTTTTGATTGGCTGTATGCTCTCTTTTTTTATGGGTTTTATTTGGTTTGTCTCTAGTTTTCCTATTGATGTTAGTTGCCTTTGTATCAGGGTGAGTGGTCTCATCAAAACCTTCTCTTTTACCTAATAAAACTAAAAAAAAAACTTATTAATAATTAAAACTACTCTATTTGACTATCGACCATACCAAACTATTTAAAAAACTTGGTAAATCGATCCATAATCTGACATCATCATAGATCATATTATGGACAAAACTAAAATAAAAAACTTAAAATATAATTTCTATATATTGACAAGCTAAAACTAAAAATGACTATGGAAACAAAACATTAAAAATCTATGAATATGACAAAGGAAAATGTGGAATGTATTTACATTGCTTATCCATTGCATTGGACTCTCCCCATACTATCTTGGATTTCATATCATGATTTTCATATGCCAATATGTCAATATGAGGAACAACATTGGAGTGAAATATGGCATAGCCTATATAATCCTTTAGAATTTCATCTACAGTCACATGCACCATTAGCTTCACTCATTCTCCATCTAACTTTAGGTTTTTTCCATTCTCCCATCATTTTAACAAGCTAATCTCTACTACTATAGAATTTGAGACGAAGATCTCCATTATATTCTCCCTTGTCAAAAGAATATGAATATGAGATATTTGATGACCTATAATTTATTAAATTCATGACAATAAAATCAAAGATGAATCTTCTCACTAAAAACATGATGTCAAGCCTAGAATTTTTGTTCATGATTATGACATAATGCACCCTACATGGTGCATGCTGATAATTTTAAATATTTGTAATTCAACTAGAAAATAGAGGTGTTTGGCCTTGATATTTTTAGATCCACCAAAAAGCTTCACTCTCACTCCAAAATTATCCACCAACAATACCAAAAACTAACACTAAATAAACCAATATTATTTTTTCTCAACAAAATAATAGTTTTTAAACTTAAAAACTTATTTTCTACATTCCCATAGGCTATCATAGGTCTTATGAATTTCTAAAAAATAAAAATAAAGTGTTTCCCTTATTTTTTTTAATTCCATTTCATATATTAAAACATGCTCTGATACAAAAAAATTAAATTGGACTTAGCTTTGCACAATTAAAAAACTAACTTTCATTATTTAACAATCACACATTTCATATAGACATGTGATCTCTTATAGATAAGAATTATATCTTTATCACAAAATCCCTACAATATTTCTATAAACCCATTTACGTAAGTTTATAAATAAACTATATATAAAAAATATAATATACTAACTAAATTACATCCCAAATAGTATACGTACTAACTAGAAAAGATTCAATAGAAATGCATTTCCAATACTGCAATACATTTCTAAGTTTGCATTACATTTCCAAGCATGTGATGCATTTCCAAGGCCGGGATGAATTTTGAAGCTTGTGATGTATTTTGAAGTCTGTGATGCAATTCTAAGCCTACATTATATTTCCAAGCATGCAATGCATTTCCAATCGTATGATGTATTTCATAGCATGTGATGCGTTTCTAAATCTTCAATTCATTTTCAATCCCACAATACATTTCCAATCATGTGTGATTCATTTCCAAGCAAGCGATGCATTTCAAAGCATGCAATGCATTTGAAATCCCATAATTCATATCCAATCATGTGATGTATTTCCAAGCCTAAAATACATTTCCAAGTATGTGATGCATTTCCAAGCCTAAGAGTGTGATGTGTTACTAAACCTACATTGCATTTCTTAACTTGTGATGTTTTTCTGAAATTTCAAGGGTGATACTCATCCAAGCTTAATATTATTTCGCTTATGTTAATGTTTTATTTAATCCATATAGTGTGATGATAAACAAAATTAAATTTATTGAATAAAATTTTGTCATGATATTTGTTCTTAATATAATACATTATATTCTTGCTTAGTCTATTTCATGGTTTCTATTATAAACAATAAGTGCTTATAATATGCATGATAAATATTTATTGAAATAAAATGCACATACTTTATATGATTTAACTTATGATATCATATCTAGAGATGAGTTTAATGAAAGTATTTTTTAAAATTTAAAAAAAATATGAAAAAACATTCTTCTCTTCCTAAAATAATGAAAATGGCAAATGGAGTAGTACACGCACGTGAACACACAAATAAAAAGCAAAAAATCCTAATTGTTAATAGTCAAGAAACTAACAACAACATTAGGTCATACAACACAATCTAGCAAACTCCCAAATAAGCAAGAGCACCATACAAAATAACATTTTAAAAATCCAACTACACCAAATGAAAATAAAAATCCAAGAGGCGATTAAAACATGACACGATACTAAAAGCAGAAACTAAGACATTCAATATCTCATCCCACATATTTACATTATCATGCGTGAAGTAAAATATGTTCCCTAATATGTCTCGTATTTGAAGCATATCAAGTCTCTTTGGAGAAATTATTTTCCCAACATTTATGAAACCCCAATCCCACAATCCATATTTCCACACCCTCAACCTATTTTATCAAGCTAGTGCAGTACTCGCCATTTAATAAAGGGGAATTCCACTCACTTTACAATATTAGTAAGGGTAGAATTATAGATATCTAAAAATAATTATTTAATCATTTCATAAATCTCATCAAGGCAGGTTTTTTTATAACAAACTGAACCATATAAAAAAATAGGGGTTTGCTAAGAATGAACTTAAATCTTATGTTCAAAATTTAAAAGTCATTGATCTTTCTAGATAAAGAAGTTATGATATTTGAGTGTCATTTGTTCTATGTCAAATTACCTACAAAATAAATTCTTTCAACTGTTGCTCCTAAACCTAATTTTCTAGGTTAATCTTTAAAATGTCTTGCATATCCTCAACCTTTCACTCCCCTATCATTGAATCCACAACATCCATGCCCAACATTGATTTTATTAAACTAACAACACTAATGTATGATAGGTTGAATATTTTAATGTATGATATGGTATACAAGGCTTACCATTAAATTTAAAAGAAAATGAATTGAGAAGTGTATGCATCTCTTTAAAACGACTAGGTCACAAAAAGACATGCTCTTTTAAAGAGATGATTTTTTTTCAAAGGATTTTAAAAAAATGAAAGAAGATAGTTGTGACATGAAAATGATGTAAATAATTTCTAAAGATTAGATTAAGAAAATATATCTTTTTAAAAAAAATTATTTTTCAAACGATTTTTAAAAAATAAAATAAAATGGTTGTGACATGAAAATAATGGAAAGAATGTGTAATTAAAAAATTTACAAAAGATTGATATTAATAGTTTTATTTATTAAAATAGCTAATTTACTACTATTTATATAAATAAAAAAATATTTAAGTAGAAAGTAGAAATGATTCATTTATTATTAAAATATTTTAGGATGATTTTATTATTAAAAATAATAAATCGAAGATTATATAGTAAATTGTTGGTGAAAATATGGTAGAAATATTCACAATTTTTTTTTTGGTCGTGTAAAGTCAAGTAAAGTCAAAATAAAAAGTGAGCCCTTAGGAAAACCATATTGATTGGGCAAAACCCATCAGGAAAAACCAAAAAACTAAGAAAATCCTAAAATTAGTAGTGAACACTATAGAGCATCACCATAGACTGAGACATTGGGAATGGACACAACTACAGAGAGAACTGTGATCATAACTACAACCACCACCGCCACTACAATGATGGCTAAACCAAAGAAATGCATCCATAATATCCACAGACATGATTGTTACCTCCATTGTATAGCCAAAGAAAACACCAAAACACTGACCAAGGCTATAACAAACTGTAGGAGTAAACCCTAAGTGCCACCACCAAACAAAAAATGAGCATGAACACTTGGTAGATAGAGCACAAATGTTAAGCATGTTAAACATGAATGCCACGCTGAATAGAAAACACAAATAAAAAACACAAGAAATACACGCCACAAAAAAATGCAAAATGCTGGAACCAAGTGATGCACTAGAGGTGCCATGACAACCCCCCTTAACTCCCCTAACCTTTTGCACTCGTTGAACCATGCTCAACCCAAAGAAATCTTAAAATTAAGGTTTCAGAGCAAGGGAGGAAGATAGGTAATGCCTCACTCCCATTTTCTATCCTCTACCTAATGGTTGATTCATTTAAGATATTTTAATGAAAATAGTAATAATTATGTGGAGAGAAAATAATGTGAATATAATACATGATTCAAAAATATTTAAGTAAAAAGGAGGAAATGGTTGATCATTTAAAATATTTTAATGAAAAATATTAATAATTATGTAAAAAGAAAATAAAGTGAATATAAAATATGTTGTTCAATCTATTTTATATAAAAAATATATTTGACGATTATATATATATATATATATATATATATATATATAAGATTACAATAAAGGAAGAAAAAGTTTTGAAGTATAGTTATATACACTTTGAAAGCGTTATTGGGAGGTCATTGAAAAGTACAAGAGAATAAATGGTAACATATAAATTATGAGAAAATAAAAAAGGTTATCAAATTATAAATTATAGTTAATGAAATATTTAAATTATGTTATGATTAAAGGATTTATATAAATAATTAATATTTAATATTTATGAGGAAGAATTATTGTTTGAAAAAAATATCTAATATTTAGAAAAGGGGATATGGTTTATTTATTTAATAGATTTTAAGGAGAAATGATATTAATTGTGAAAATAAAAAGAATGTAATTATAAGATATATCATTTAATCTATTTTAGGTGGGGAAATAGATATGAAAATAATAATATAATATAGAAATAGAAAGCTTCATATATCTTTATAAATTATTGGAATGTTATCGAGATGTTATTTATGAATTTAAAATGAATGTCTTTTATTTTCTTCTTTCTTCAAATGTCAATCTCGTGCTCAGACTTCCAAATAATTTATCCAACTTGTGATGATAAGTTTTTGGCATCCTGCATTTGGAATCTTTGTGGGTTGGATTACATTCTACCATTCGCTCCGGTCAATCAAAGACTTGGGGTGTATTCTCATTAAATGGAAATAATTTAATATGTTTTCTATTTTTATCCAAAAGAAATATCTTTATAAATATTTAATTAAGTTTAGAGTAGATGTAGAAGATTAAATCGGATCAAATTAATTAATTTTATTATGAGAGAAATAGAAATATATAAAGATTAGAGATCTCTGTTGATAATTGTTAGATTTTAAGAGTGAAAAATAATATTCAACGATATAAAAAGATGGCTCAAAAAATTCATGACAATTAGATAAAAATGTTTGAAATGGACATGCAAAATTAAGAAATCTAAAATAATAATAAACTATTTAAAGTTAATTACTTTTACTATAAGTAATAACCTATTTTTCTTAACAGATTTTGTATGCAATATCAAATAGACCTAGAATTTTAAACATATCCTTTAAATAATAAAGTCATGATGTTGGACGAGTTTCAACCTACATTCATGTTTATTTATAAATTTAACTCATTTTTGCTACTTTTAGCATGACTAAAACCACTAGAATGCAATGTCAGACCTTTAGATTATATCATATGGCTCTACAAACATCTTATAATTGGCCCTAACTAGTGAATCTGTTTATGGCTTCATTATTATTTTATTTATTTTTATTTGGTGCAAATAATAACTCAAGTAGGTCAATGAGTCAAAAGTTATGGCATCCAGAAGATAGGTCCCCCATCATTTTTTTCTGGTTGAAAACAAATCGACACCTATAATTGTTTTGATTATATTCCTACCATTTACTATTTATCAATATTTTTCAAACCCCATTCTAAAATTCAAGTCTTATCTTTCTATTTTAGTCCTTCCCACTATACCAAATACATGTTATAACTTGTTTGTTCTATGTTCATTATCTTCTTATCCAAAACATATATTATCTTTAATTTATTCTTCTTTGGTACCTATTTCTTCTAATCCACTTCTTCATATTATTCCCCTTCACTATATTCTCTATGAAATTAATATAAATTTTAAGTATTAAATATTAGAGAGATATCAAAATTTTATGGTAAACCTACCTCATAAACATTGTAATTAATTCTATTCATAATTCTACACGGATCAATTTTCCTACACTTCAACTTGTATATATATATATATATACTTCTTCAAATATCGTTGACCTTCTTTTTACATATGTTACCACTTTATACTTGCTTGTAGCTTTCTTATGACTTCTTCTTGTAATTGTTGTATGTACTTTACAAATGCTTCTGCATCATCACTAACTTGATCTACAATTGGTAACTACACCAAATCTAAAATACCCATAGGATTTATACTATAAATAATTTGAAATTATGTTTTTCCTATTGATCTCTTCATTTAACTATTATATGAAAACTCAAATTATACTAAATCCAAGTCTCATTGTTTGGAATTTTCTCCAACTATGCATCTCGATAATTTTCCCAAGCTCATATTTACTACTTATATTTGTACATCTATTTGTGGTTGGTATGCATTACTAAATTATAGTTTAGTTCCAGTTTCTTCTATAGATCCCTCCAAAAATAACTTATAACTTGTGTCCCTAACTAATGAAATGGTTTTTGAAACACCATGCAATCTCACAACATCCTTAAAAAGAGTTTTGTAATTCTAATTGCATCATTATAAAATGAACCATCTTAGAAAACCTATCTACAATAGAAAAACTGAATCATTACCTCTCTATGTGTTTATCAAGCCCAACAAAAGCCTTGTTGTAGGGTAAAATTACACCCTTTGTGGGAAAATTTTGTAGGCTCTCTCACTCCTAGCTATAAGCATTGGGACAACCTTAGGTTGTGGGTATCCTGTAGTGAAGTTGAACCTCTACGCTTTTTAATGAGGCTAGATCCTTAAATGATTTAGTTCATCTTGCTCCCACACACTTAAACCTATTGTTGACCAAGGAAAAGGGAGAGAAAGATAACATGAAAGGGAAACTTAAGCTAAGGATGGTGATACACCAAAGATGAAATGAACCACTTTTAGCCTAGAAGCCTTAATGACTACTAATGAATTTACTTAAAACACAGACTGATCTGATCCTATCTCAAGGCTACAAGCACAATTATTTTGTGTGGAGGTCGAAGGAAACCCTACAATTTGATGGACAAAAAGAGATAGGTCTGCATGAGACACTATAACTTGTGACACTTCAAGAAAGGAACCAATGTCAAACACTCCACACAACCTGCAAAGAACCAAAATAATTAAAGAAAAATATGTAGGAAATCTACAAATGATGAAAAGAGACGTACATATACAAGTTAAACATTAATAATGTATACTTGACTTCAAACTAGAATCAGAAAAGTCATCTCATTACTTCAAGAGAGTGTTACAAGGCAATTTTGACAGAATAACTCTATCACTAGTCAAGGGATAAGTTTTAAGGCTCAAAGACCTCTATATATAACATAAAAGGATGAGAGAAGAAGGGGCTTGCATGATAAATAGAGAGGGATGACATAAATGGTTTTAACCACCACTATTGTCCTTGAGTTCTTTTGCATTCAAAACATGCAATTTAATTGATCATGAGATGAACCACCCAGGATCGCCACAAATCTCCTCGAGCCCTTCGTGCATTCAAGGCTTCCATATTTGGAGATAAGAGAGCCATGCCATGGGTAGCTGCATATTCCCACCAAGAGTACATTATTTGATCTCTTACATTTAAAACATGTCGTGATCTTTATTACTATTTTAGACTTATATGGTCTCTATAGATTAAAATCAACACTGTAATTGATTTTTTACATGTCCATTGATCTAATTGTGTACGGATGCTCATGAGTCATCGATCTCTTTCTAGTTGAATGTGTATTTGACACTCGTCATGCAAATTTTTTCCTTTGAGATTCGTAGACCCTTTGACCTCCACTCGTCGTTGATCTTCAATGTAAGATTTGATTATGCATAATTAGATTTAACTCTTAAAATGCCACCACACTTCGTCTCTACATTTGGCTAGAGACCCCTTTGATGGTTTTGAATGCCAACAATGACTTTCTTTTGGGCCTTTTCTCCCATGATATTTTTTTAGACTTCTTCATTTGCTTTATACTGAAGGGAAAGTATCTTATAGATTTTCTATTCAGGGCACTTTGCTTCGATGAGATCTTTCAGGATTTTAAACAAACCCCTCAACCTCTTGCAAATTAATTTTTCGAAGGGAAAGGACCCTCCAAGGTTTTTGATTTGGCATTTTTTCCCAAAGGAATTCTTTCAAAAAAAATTCCCTTGGCTTCTTAGAAATAGTCTTTTGACAAAATTAAAGTGCCTATTTTCAAATGGAAAGTACCCTTCAAAAAAAATGAAAAGGTCCCTTTTCAATGAGAAAATATATCTTTCATAACTTTTAAAAGAGCCTTTTGGCCTTTGGAAGTGCTCCTCGACAAAAATACAAGTGCCCCTTCAGACTTTGGAAGTGGACCATTTCCCTGAGAAAATACCCTTCAAAGAAATTATTTAGGGCACTTTGCTTGAAAATAAAATCCTTTAGAACCTTTCCTTTGGAAATTTTTTTTGAAGCAATTCCAACACTTAGCCGAAAACAAAACTCCCAAAGAGAGAAAACTTAACCAAAAAAGAAAA
>JARHVA010000210.1:4275000-4310000 GCA_037957365.1 Torreya grandis
TGTGAATCTCAATGTGCTTGGTCTGCTAGTGCTAAACTAGATTCTTGCAAATCTGAATGGTACTCTAGTTGTCACAATAAATGATGGTGGTCTACCTAATAGGAATGTCAAACTTGGAAAGTATCCCTTGAAGCCAAATAGCCTTAGTAGCTACATTAATAGCTCCCATGTACTTTTCCTCTATGGATGATATAGAAATAACATTCTACTTCTTGCTAGACCAACTGATAGGACTAGAACCTAGAGATAAAATGTAACCAAAAGTGGACTTGCTAGTCTGTGAATCGCTAGCCCAGTCTGAATCTGTATATCCAACCAAGTCAACCTCTATGCCAAATCTATAATGAATCCTGTATCTATCTGAACCTTGTATGTAATGCAAGATCCTCTTAGCTACTTTCCAATGCAGCTCATGAGGTTCTTGCATGAATCTGGAGACAAGTCCCACTGTATATGATATGTCAGGCCTAGTGTGAGTTAAGTAGATGAGACTACCAAAAAGTTGTCGATATCGAGTGGCATTAACCAATGGTGAAGAACAATTAGCCTCAAGCTTGACTCCTGATAGAAAGGGATTTGGAGATGGCTTGCAATCAGCCATGTGAAATCGAGCTAATAAGTCAAGAGCATACTTAGGATGTGCAAGAGAAATTCCTGAATCTGACTGTGAGATCTCGATGCCAAGGAAGTAGTGCAACAAACCCAAGTCTGTCATGTCAAATCTATCCTAGAGAGATGGCTTCACTACTGTAATAGCCGATGAAGAACTCCCAGTGATCAAAAGGTCGTCAACATATAGAACTAAAATCAAGAGCAAATCATCCTGTGGCAAGAAGTAGACATTGGGATCAGAATGACACCTAGTGAAACCTGCTATGAGAAAGAAGGAATTCATATTGGCATACTAAGCTCGAGGGGCCTATTTGAGGCCATAGATAGATTTCCTAAGTTTTCATACTAAGGAAGAATCCTGAACAAATCTTGGTAGCTGCTCCATGTAGATCTCTTCCTCTAGGTCTCTGTGAAAAAAAGGCACTCTTCACATCCATCTGATGCACATCCTAACCATGTGTTGTGGCAATAGCCAAGGTGAGCCAGATAGAAGTCATCTTTGCAATGGGTGCAAAGGTCTCTAAGTAGTCAATGCCTACCACCTGTGAGAAACCCTTGGCAACTAATCGTGCCTTGTACTTATCAACTGACCCGTTTGTTGCAAACTTGGTCTGATATATCCACCTACGTCAAACCATCTTTCTTCCCCTAGGAAGTGAAGTCAAGTCCCAAGTGTGATTTTTGATTAAGGAAGAATATTCTTCCTCCATATCACTATCCCCCTCAGGTACCCCCAATGCCTCTAAAAAATTCTATGGATCCCAAATTGAAGCAAAGAAGGCATGTGGATCTCTCTGAAAATTCCCCTAGAATGTCTATCATCTGCAAGATCTCCTACCGAAGTGCTAGCACTCTTAAGTGTCTATCTAGCCCAAAGTGGCCCAGAAGTGGGTGAGTTAGGTGATAACTCCTCATCCTCTGACTGACTAGAGGTGGATGACTCTACATTACTATCCTCATTGTCTGAACTCAAAAAAGAAGAAGATGTCTCTGGCTCAAGAACCTACTGTGGCTGATCTTAATCTGATGAGGAATCATCATGAAGAAGTAGATCCGATAAGGGAGAAGAAGTGTCAAGTGTTGAGTCTCTAAGACTCTCCTAAAAATGGACACTTCTCTTAATGAATAACTCGTGAGTGACTGGATCTAAAAGGTGATATCCCTTAATACCATCTGGATATCCTACAAAGATGCAAGGCTTGGACTGTTGTTCCATAGTTTTGCATTTCTTCTTCAGAATGTGGGCCATGGATGGGGATCTGAAAACTCTAAGGTGCTCAACATCAAGTTTTTTTTAATGCCAAGCTTCAAAGGGTGTTATCCCTTTCAAATTTTTGTGAGGAACCTTATTTTGAATGTAGCAAGCACAATTTATGGCTTCAGCCCAGTACTGTGGTGCTAAGGATTTAGAGTGAATCATACAGCTACCCATCTCTTTTAAGAACCTATTTTTATATTCTATAACCCCATTCTCTGAAGGACTATAAGTGACTGTGCACTGCAAATCAATCCCCTCTGTGGTGCAAAACTACTCAAACTTGATGCTGACATACTCCCCTCAATTATCAGTTTGAAGAACCTTGATGGATTTCTCACTCTGTTTCTCAATAAGAGCCTTGAAGTCTAGAAAATTTTCAAACACTTCTGACTTTTATTTGAGAAAATATATTCAAGTGTACCTAGAGAAATCATCAATGAAAGTGAGGATGTACTTGGCCCTTGTGAAAGATGGTTTGGGAAAGGGTCTCGATACATCATTGTGGACTAACTCCAAAGGTTATGAAGCCCTCCAAGCTTTGCCTTTGTCAAATTTTGCTTTGGGATGCTTCCCAAGGGAGCACCCCTCGCAAAGTCCTTTTGAGAATTAGACACGAGGCAAGCCAATGACCATGTCATGTTTGCAAAGTTGCTCAAGGTAGCGGTAGTTGAGGTGGCCAAATAGCTCATGCCATAATTTGCTAAATCCATCTGAATGAGTCAGTAATGCTGTTGGAGAAGAATCTGATGCAAAATGTGAGAAGGTGTATAACCTAGCTTGGTGATCTGCCATACCCACTGCCACTGTAGTATCACTATGCAACTCCCTGATAGCCACTGAATCTGGTGAAAACTCAACTCTCATGCCCCGACTAATGTGAGTGATTTGGTACACTGATAGGAGATTGGTTGAAAGAGAAGGAACACTTATAAAATTATTGAATGTTTCTCTTTCCATTTCAATTGACCCTCTCCCTGCAATAAAAATTGATGTGTCATCACCCAAACTAATTGAAGTCATGCTACAAGGCTCTAAAGATGAAAACTCAACTAGTGAAGAGCCCATGTGGTGAGAAGCACCCGAATCAATGACCCATGAAGATGTAGAAGCTGCTATAGCTATAAGGGCTTTGCCCTTTTCTTTATCCTTACCCTTGCCTTTTGCCTTGGTAGAATCTTGGGTAGATGAATTTTGCTTGATGGACTCATGAACACCTATGTTGTTCTTCTCTAGAAGATGAGTTAGGTGATCTATTTGTTTCTTCATGCATTTATGTTCATCATGCCCTGTCTTTTTACAATAGGCACACTTAACCTTCTCTTTCATAGGTTTAGCATTGGAGGATGAAGACTCAGTGTTGTTTTTGGCAGGATTGGTGTTTTCTTTCTTCTTCTCCTAGTCCTTATTCTTTTTCTTCTTCTCTATTATTGAAGTCTTATCCTTACCATTTCTAGCTATCAAAGGTTGGGGTTGAGTAGACTTCATTGTTCCCATTTGAATTAGCTTATCTTGCTCCCTAGTCAAGTCAACAATGAATGAATCCAAAGAAAACATTTTCCATGTAGTGCCAAGGGCACTTTTTGTGGCATGGAAAGTGGAGACAAAGACTGAATAGGTTGGACCTAACTTTGCGAGAATAGAAAGTATGAGTTGATCATCTTTATCTATCCTGCATTATTTCAATTTCAATCTAAGGGCCTTAAACTTAGTGAAGAAGTCTTGTAGGGTGTCAAAGTTGCTAGGACTTAGACTTATGAGTTCGTTTTTGACCTCATGACCTCTCATCTCATCAAGCTTTCCAAATAAATTTTCTAAGGAGTCCCATATGTCATTAGGAGTCTATGAGGATTCTAAATGGAAGATAAGTTTTGGAGACATAGACAAAGTTAGTAATCCATAGGCTTCATCACTACGATTGTACCACTTGACCTTTTTCGCATCAGTGTTGGGTTCTATTTCAGTACCCATGGTGATCCTATACAACCCTTTACTTCTAAGAATGATTGACATTTTAACCTTCCATTCATGATAGTTGAAGGGTGTTAGGGGTTTAGGTTTAAAAAAATCTATTTTTAGCTGAATTTAGGTGAATTTGTGTTGATTGCAAGTAGTGAAATTATGCAGAAAGGAGAATGAAAGCAAAGATTTTCAAGTTGTGAAAAGTAATCACACCCCACCAAAATATTGAGCCCCCCCCTCAAATATGCAATTGCACACTCAAAAAATGTCAGAATCAGCTGAGAATGCATCTTAGAGCAATCAGTGGAAGACTAAAGCAAACAGGACATCAGACTTAGCCCAAATGCGTCCTGAGAAACCCAAATTTTTGGCAATTTATAAACTAGTGCATTTTTGACAAATAACAAGCCTAAACTATGTAAAATTGAATTACAAACACTTTTTCAAAAAATGGCACTCAAATTTGAGCTATCGTTTGCAAGATATTAAAGGTTTAATTTTCCCGTAAACTAGTGTTTTTACAAAAAAATACTAAAACATTAAAACAATGCTTGTTATGAGAGAGAAAGTGACCTTCCAACAACTCATTGGATTTGGCACAGAATGAGGAATCCAAAAGAGGTTTTTGTGAGGAGAAATTGGCCTCCCACCAACTCGGGCCTCACCCTTCATCTTCGACAAGCGAAGATACAAGTTTAAACGAAAACCTCCAAATTACAAAACTGTCTAAAAAATTAAATATTCAATCAAATTGAATGATTTTTGTTTCACAAGTCAATTTTAAATTGAAAATAATGAAGAAAAGACAAAATTGATGGATGCCACATGTCCAAGGGGCGCCACATGGGATGCAAGGTAAGGAAGGGGCGCCAAAAACACACAGTCCGGATTATACTTGCAGAAAAGACAAAAGAACAAAAAATGTGGTAGTATGTTTTCACCAAAAGCAAGGGCGCATATCTAATTTTCTGGGCAAGAAAAGGTTAAAGAGTTTCTAGACTTCAACTCATAGCAATTTTACCAAAAAAAATGTGCCATTTTCAAAAAAACAGACCTGGACGTTGTATGGCCTACTTGTATGGCAGAACAAAAGACCAAAAGCTAGGCCAAGAAGCTTGGCATTGCTGAAGGTGCCTTGCTTGAAGGATAATAGTAGACCTAGCAGAAAAGATGCACCATTTTCAGAAAAACTGTGCCATAGCAAGCTGGGCACCATACAACTGATGGCATGGTTGTAGAAGGATGATGGAAGGACTGTTGTTTGGAGTTACTGCTCTTCCCTCTGCTACTCCACACAAAAATGGCACCCAAGCTAACTGCTCAACCAACCCATGAAGTGAAGATAGCCAAGATGCTTAAAGACCAATGATTCCAAGATGCAAGATACAAGAAATGATATATATATATATATATATATATATATATATATATATATATATATATATATATATATATATATATATATATATATATATATATATATATATATATATATATTAGATCAGATCTAGAAAAAAAAACAAAGAGAACTCCACTCCTCTTGATTTCAAAATGAACTAAAAGCATAACCATACACACGATTACCATTCTTACTCTGATACCATATCGGAGTTATTGTCAGAATCTAGATAATGCGAGTGCAATGAAGACATGATCACATGAGTTGAAGCAAGTACACACCACATAGATGTTAAAGCAATTTGAAAATAACACAAGAAGACAAATTGCATAAGACAAAATGTAGAAAACTAAAATTTGATTAACATGAGATGGCCAAAGTGAGGACTACAAATAGGAGAGTACGTAACTCCTCCACAAAATGTGGACAAGGAACCCCAAGAATAGACTGTAACTCTTCCATGAAAGGTGGTGACAAGGTGCTAAGAATATAGAAGTAACTCCCATCAAGGGAGTTACTTATGACATTCTTATGACACCTATGACACATCTATGACACACACCTCCACATAAGCTAGCCTATCCCAAAAATGTAGGAAAACTCCATGTATGCACAAGAAATACAAATTCCCTAATTAATTCCTATGTATGATATATGGACCACTCCATAGGGCATTGAACTTCGTATGCTTTCCAGGCTTAGTTTGGTCCTCATCCCATTTCAAGATGATGTCTCCAGATATTTTTTTTGATGAAGATCTCTTGTCGAAGTGATTCTTCGTCAGTTGTTGGTGGCTAGTCATAGAAACCATATCTTGGTCCCTTGTTTCTTGAAGTTCCATCAACTCACACAACCTAACCTTCATGTTGCTGCCTTCTTCTAACTGTAGCTGGTGAGTAAGGTCCAACGCTAGCAATTCAAGTGAAATAGGTAGTCTAGCTTCCCTTCCATACATGAGCATGTATGGTGAATTGCCAATTGCCCTCTTTGAAGTGACCATGTCTGTCCATAGGGCTATTTCAACTTGGCATGCCAAGTTCTCTGATTTTCTTCCATTGTTCTTTTAATAATCTTGATCAGATTCTTATTGGTGGATTTAGCGAGCCCATTCCCTTGTGGGTAGTAGTTGGAAGAAGTACTGAGATAGATGCCATATCTCAATGCCCATTCACTCATTTTGGTCCTCAAGAAGGCCAATGCATTGTCTGATATGATGGTAGCTGGGACTCCAAACCTTGTCACCAGGGCTTCATAAAATTCTAGGACAACACTCTCGTTGGCTTCCTTCAAAGTGATAGCCTCTACCCATCTTGTGAATTAGTTTGTGGTGGTCAAAAACCATTTTTGGCCAACACTAGAGGGAGGATTGATCATCCCTATGAAGTCTAGGCCCCATTGCATGAATGGTTACTCCACTAGAATAGGTTGTAAAGGCATTGCAACTAGCCATTATTTCCCATCAAAAAGTGCACACTTCTAGTACTTTCATACCTAGGCATGAGTATCTCTGAATAAAGTGGGCTAGAAGTAACTAGCTCTCATAATTCTTGCAGCTGTAGGCTTAGGTGCAAAGTGACCACCAGCTTGCCCATCATGGAACTCAGACAACACCCTGTCAATCTGACCTAGGTCTATGCATCTTAAAAGTACTCTTGAGAAATCCCTTCTGAAAAGCACTCCATCAATCAAGACATAAGGGAGAGATTGGAGTCTGAAATATCTCCTCTTAGTCCTATAAAGGCCATGTGGGCACTCATCAGTGAGAAGGAAACATCTCATGTCTGATGTCCAATCCTTCATGATATCTACTTCTTCTACTGTGGCTTCATCATGAATGAGTAAATTATTTCCTCTCTGATATTTAAAGTCCACATCAAAGTGTTCACACAGGCCTTGTCCTCTTACCAGCTTGGTGGTTTTGATATCCACATAATATTCCATTACATTAGTGATCCATCTTGCTCTCTTTTCATTCAGATCATGGTTGGTCAAGAAATATTTGATGCTAGGATGTGGAACCATGAGGTGAACCTTGTTGTTGGACAACATATGTCTAAATTTCTTCAAGCTCTGTATGACTGCAAGGACTTATTTCTCCACATATGTATACCTAACCTCAAAACCCTCTAGACCTTGGGTAAAAAAGGCAAGTGGCTATTCAAGGTTATCACCATTTGCTTGGGTAAGTATAGCAGAGATTACCTCTTCATTTCCAAAGGTGTAGAGGTTGAAATCCTTGGTGAAGTCAGGACTGATCAAGGTAGCACTTGGGCGATAGCCTGCTTGATTTATTCAAAACTATCCTTCCTTTGCGTTGTCCATGCAAATTTCTCATCTTTCTTCAGCATAGTGGTCAATGGATTGACTACCTCTGCAAAATTTGGAATAAATCTCCTGATGAAATTTATTTTGCCGAAGAAGCTCTGCAGACCCTTCTTATGTTTAGGCAAAGATAGCTGTAGGATGGAGCAAACCCTTTCTAGATCAATGGTCAAGCCTTCTTTTGAAACAATGTGGCCAAGGAGTTTACCCTCATGGATAGTGAGTACACATTTATTTGGGTTGAGAGAGATACCAAAATCTCTACACCTCTCAAAGATTTGTCTGAGATGTTTCATGTGTTGGCCCGCTTCCTTAGAGAATATTGTCATGTCATCAAGATACACCAGCACAATGTTATTTATCAGGCCTTGAAAAGCCATGTCCATGGCTCATTGAAAAGTGGCACCAGCATTAGATAGTCCAAATGGAATTTTCCTATAAGCAAACATCTCCCATTTGGTTGTGAAGGCTGTCTTGTACTGGTCACAGTCTTGCACCAAAATCTGATTGTATCCTGAATACCCATCTAGGAGGGAGAAACGCTAGCTACCTGTCACCATTTGTAGGATGTAATCCATACTTGGTAGAGGATAATGGTCTTTCAAAGAGAATCTATTGAGGTCTCTGAAATCTACACATAGCCTAATCTCCCCATTCCTTTTTTGGAGGGGAACAAGATTGGCTAGCAAAGAAGAGTGTTTGATCAAAAATATGATTCTAGACTCAATCAGTTTGGTGAGCTCCTTACACATAACAGGCTCAATCTTTGGATTGATAGGCATTTGTTTCTACTAGATCAGCTTGGTGCCTTCTTCCAGATCAATGGTATGTTGGGTCAAAATTGGCTTAAAACCCTTCAAGTCACTATACTCCCAAGCAAAGACATCAGTAAATTCCTGGCACAACAAGACAAAGGCCTACCTTTCATGATTTGTACACACTTTCCCAAGTGCAAGCAACTTATCTTTAAATATCTCAACTTTTTCATAGTTCTCCTTCTTCATTGTGATGCTTGATTTATCATTTTTCAATTGGTCATCCTTGTTGAAAATACTTTTGAGAGTGACCAAGCCTTTGGGAAGTTTATTGTTCTTTAGTTGAACAATTTGGCTGCCATACTGCTGATGTAGCTTAGCCTAGTTTCTAGTAGCAAATTCAGCTTCTTCTTGCAAAAAAAGTGATATCTATTAGTTTCTGTCAAATACTTGCTAGTTAGTGATGTTGTCAGACACAGAGGGTATAATTACTACTTTTAAATGATGTGGATTGTGGTCTTGGCCTATCTCCTTGGGGACATCAAACTGAGCACCAACTACTGCTAGTTTGTCCACTTGTTTGCTATGTTCTCTAGGAATGGAAGTAACATTTAAATCAAGGAAACTTTCCACTAAGTCCAATACCCTGTTCTTGTAGGACTTGAGCAAGTAATTCTTAGTCAGGTTCAGGCCTCTCACCTAATTTATGATCACCTCGCTATCTCCAAAAACTTGCAGCTCCCTAATTCCCCTTTTTATCACCCATTCCAAACCATGGATGAGAGATTCATACTCTGCAAAATTGCACATGCAAGAAAATTGAAACCTGAAAGTCAAAAATTACCTCTCATGTGAAGGAGAAACTAGCACCACTCCCCCATTAGCTCCCAGCTTGCTTCTTGAGCCATCAAAGAAAAGTTTCCATAAACCTGGGCTATCTTGACTTGCTTTCATCAAATTTGGTACAAAATTACCCTCTTTATGCATGCAATACATCCCAAGGCCTGCCTCTTCTATGAATTTGTAAGGATCATGTTCAAAGTTGTCACTTCCCCATTTATCTAAGAGTAAGTCAGTAACTCCTTCAAGGGCAGAGGTTGGAGATTGATCTACTTGGAAATCTTCTTGATCAATAATGGTGTAGCTAACATTTGGTGCCTTGAGTGAGTACGATTCCATATGATCTCTGTGGATTGGCTCTGATTCAATCTTAACCTTAGTCCCATACTTGGTTCTAAAAACTAGATAGGACCAGTTTGCTGCTAGGTAGCCACCTATTTTAGATGTGAAATCCCTGGACAAGCAAATGGAAAAGTAAGGAGGAACATCCACCACCACCACGTCATGAGGGACTGAGAAAGTTGGGTAGGCATGGAGCATCAAGTTCAAGCCTCTCACCACTCCCACTATCTTTTCTGGTGTTCCATCCAACTATAGGATTCCCTTAGTCATTTCTTTATATTTGAGCCCTAGTTTATTTGATTTACATTTTGGCATTACTAAGGTGCTTGCCCCACTATCAATAATGTAATTATGCACTAGGAAATCTCCTATGACTAAGGATAGATATAAAGGAGGAAATTTTTCTTTTTTATATATCTACCTGTTGTGGAAGGGTGTCCATTCATGATTAGAACATTATTAGTCTTTGTTGGGATAATGTGCTCACTTAGCCCGTGCAGTTCCTTTTGCAGCATGTATTTTTGTCTCAACATTACCAATGAATCCCACAAGGAGATATTCATGTGTAGCTTATTCATTTGGTCCACCACATTGATCTGAGAATTACCTCATTTGAAATTCTCTTTGGGGTTAGTTGCAGCCAAGGGCACAGGCTGAGGAGCTAAGGGTGTGAATGGCAGCCTAAAATATATATATTTGCATAAAGTGACAAGCCCCATACTGAATCAAAACCTATAGGTCTTTAGATCCTTCAATGCTTTATAGAACAATGCTTATTGCAAAGAAAAAGGATATTTTGCAGAAGGTGGGTACATGACTAGACTGTGGGTTCAGAATGGTAGAGAAGGAAGGAGACTGATTTTGGCTTGCAGGGCCAAAATGGTCAACACACATGAAGTATGAAAACATTAAAACTATATATATATATATATATATATATATATATATATATATATATATATATATATATATATATATATATATATATATATATATAATGGACTGAATTCAATTAACGGGACAAGATTGCCATACGGAAAGTATCTTTCACTTTTATTTATGAATTTGAAATGAATGTATTTTATTTTCTTCTTTCTTCATTTATCAATCTCATGCTCAAACTTCCATATAATTTATGCAACTTGTGACGATAAGAAGTTTGTGGCATCCTGCATTTGGAATCTATTTGGGTTGGATTACATTCTACCATTCGCTCCAGTCAATCAAAGACTAGATGTGTATTCTCATTAAATGGAAATAACTTACTATGTTTTTTGTTTTTAGCCAAAATAAATATCTTTATAAATATTTAATTAATTTTAGAGTAAATCTAAAAGATTAAATCAGATCAAATTAATTAATATTATTATGAGAGAAATAGAAATATATAAAGATTAGAAATGTCTGCTAATAATTGTTAGATTTTAAGAGTGAAAAATAATATTCAAGGATATAAAAAGATGGCTCAAAAAACTGTGATAATTAGATAAAAAATCTCAAAACATGTGTTTAAAATGTTTATTGTTTGGAGCATCATGTTCTGTTTTAGAGAAAAAATCAAGTATATGAGATATACTTTGACAATTTTATTTCTCAATTTAGAGTTTAAAAAATGTTACTTTTTCTACCTCCACTTATATTATTAGGAAAATATACTTCTTCTCCTTTCCTTAATTGGATAGTTAGATCTAAAAATTGTAATAAAATCAAAATCTATATTGATCCCTACATCATACCTAAAAATAAGTGAGATATCTTGATATTTTTCAAGCTCTTCAATGTTGTACGCGAACAAAAATAATATTTTGATAATTGTAATAATTCATCAACTAGATAAATCACTAAAATTCAATTTATCATTAATATAAACTTATGTACTTCAATGAATACTCTAATGATTATTTGATTTCTCTAAAAACTTGTAAATATTTCATATATTCCTATGAACAAATAATATTTTCAATTTTATTCTTCTTGAATGTCTTATATAGATGATCAATGTCTCAATATGTCCATTATAAATTAGGATTTTATTTTGATTGACAATATGACACACAATTATTTCAAATGAACTTAAACTCACTAGATAATATTTATCGACTACTTAACCTATATCAACTTATAGTTATAATATGCTAAAAACTATGATTAGAAATTAGATCGATAATTCTAGACATAACTATAAATAAAACAACTTATTAAATTAAATAATATTGGACAAAATATTAACCTATTGACCAAATAAATTCCTTTAGACTAAAGGCTTATTTTAAACAATAAACCATTATATAGTAACAAATCTATTGATAATAAACTTGGATGAGAGGGAAAAACATTTATAATTGAAGAAACTCACTCGATCTGGGAACAATTCCAATGATCACCTAAAAAAATTTATAGGCTATGAATTATCTAGTCTTCACTCAGAATAGGAATCTAACTTGGATGATGGTTCTAAGGAAGATGAACAGTTGTATCTATAGGATAAACAATTACAAACTCAGGCACTAGAGGGTGTTTTTTAGTTTTAGATAACAACAAAACCTTCCTCTACTTAAGGCCCAATCAGTGATAGAGTGGATTCTTTATTATCCAATCTATTAAGAGGTTCCACCTAGTTTTTATCTACTCCCATATCTACCAGTTCTGATTTATAGTGTCTAGTAAATGATGTGATTAACTATCCTATTGCATCAACTCCCCTAGTGTAGGCTATTATTAATAAATGGGTCCCTAGACACATTAATCCATCTGAGATGAGAAAGATAAGATTTGGGCCATGCTCTAATGCTATCAAGTCTTATTTTTACCCCTGGATGAGAATTACCCCAAGGAAGAGTGGTATATGATGACTTCTCAAACATGGTGAACCCCTTTCATGAGTGCAATGCCTTCTACAAATATAGACTAGCCCTTAACAACATGTCTCCTTTTGTGAGGTTTTAAGTAGATTTCATGACATCTCCTTCACCTATTTCATATGTTCCCTCATTCCTTCTTGTTAGGTATCCTTCATTTGTCCTTCTCTAATGAAGTTCCTAATCTATATCTTTCTGATTAGGGCATACTAGATATGGAAAGAGAGTTGGTAATTTTTTGTTTATTTAACAAATGTGTGGCTTCTCCATTCTTTATTCTAGACCTAGATCATTGGGACAAGGTTGTGTGGATCTCCTTGCAAGATCTTTCCTTCACCGTACTTAGCCACAAATTCTCTTAAGTGGTCTTCAGCTTCTCTTTGAATCATGATTTTTGTTTGGTCTTTGGGTCCCTAGTTTGTTGGAAAATTTGGGGTCTTTTTCTCTTCATAGACTCTATTATTTAATCTTGTAAACATTTTGGTGACTATGGCATCCCTTTGGATTAGGGTCTAAAATATCTATTTCCCCATTTTGATAAAGGAAGAACACATTGAGATGTTAATCAATCAGGTGGGATATTTTGTGAAGTTGGACAAGGATTCCTTGGAGAAATATTCATGAGATTTTGTGTAATTATGGATATCTCCAAACTTATTTAGTATTCCATTCATATTTATTCCTCGTGGGGCTCATCTCTCTAATTTATTAACTTTGAAGGATTTTCTTTCAAATGTTTTCACTTCAATCTCATTGGGAACTAAGCTTTGGGTGTTCTTCTAGGGGCATTGTGAGTGTTCCTCACTCTTAGTTGGTTTGGAAGAAAAAATAAGGATACATAAATTAGGACTTTTTATGGATTAATCTATCGATTTCTAGGCTCTTATCCTCATCCTCCCTTGTTGAGGTATCCCCCTCCAAATAATTTGGTCTATTCCTAGAATGATATTGATTCAATTGGTCCCACTAGCCTTCTCAGCCCTTTGGCCTAATTTACGTCCCCCTCTTTCTCCCCTCAAGCTAATCTCAAAGCCCCTTTGGACATAATAGGCAAAAGGAAGGGTCGAAGGATGGAAGCAAAATGGTTGAGGTCTGATGTTGAAGACTTGTTGAATGAAAGGAACTAATGTACTATATAACGCATCCTCTCCCATCACTGTCAAAGAAGACACCCCAGTCATTGGCTGATTTGTTGTCGATTACTTTTGGGTGTTTTCACTGGCTAGCTTTTGGTGCTATTGATTAGATTCACTAAAGATACCTTGCCCGTTCTTGGCTTCCCCTATACGGAATTTTGGCTAATAATTAGCTCTTGAATATGGAATTTCAATTCATTTTGTTGTTTTTCATGGTTATTTTGGATGTTGTATTTTTGATTGGTTATATACTCTTTGTTTTTGTGGGTTTTATTTGGCTTGTCACTAGTTTTCCTATTGATGTTGGTTACTTTTGTAATAGGGTGAGTGGTCTCGTCAAAACCTTATCTTTTACCTAATCATATTAAAAAATAAACCTATTAGTAATTCAAACTACTCTATTTGACTATTGACCATACCAAACTATTAAAAAAAACTTAAAGGTAAATCAATCCATAATTTGATATCATCATAAGTCATATTATGGACCAAACCAAAATAAAAAATTTAACAATATAAGACTTAAAATATAATATTATATATTCAAAATCCAAAACTAAAAATGAATATGGAAACAAAACTTTTAAAATCTATGAATATGACAAAGGACAATGTGGATTGTATTTACATTACCTATCCATTGCAATGGACTCTCCCCATACTATCTTGGATTTCATATCATGATTTTCATATGCCAATATGTCAATATGAGGAAAAACATTGGAATGAAACATGGCATAGCCTATATAATCCTTTAGAATTTCATCTACAATCACATGCCCCTTTAGCTTCACTCATTCTCCATCTAACTTCAGGTTTTTCCCATTCTCCCATCATTTTAACAAGCTAATCTCTAATACTATAGACTTTGAGATGAAAAGCTCCATTATCTTCTCCCTTGTCAAAATAATATGAATATGAGACATCTGATGACCTATAATTTCTTAAATTCATGACAATAAAATCAGAGATGAACCTTCTCACTAAAAATGTGCTTTCAAGCCTAGAATTTTTGTTCATGATTATGACATAATTCACCTTACACGGTGCATGCTGATAATTTTAAAGATTTTACAATTCAACTAGAAAATAGAGGTGTTTGGCCTTGATATTTTTATATCCAACAAAAGGCTTCACTCTCACTCCCAAATTATCCACCAACAATACCAAAAACTACCACTAAATAAACCAATATTATTTTTTCTCAGCAAAATAATAGTTTCTAAACTAAAAAACTTATTTTCTACATTCCCATAGGCTATCATAGGTCTCATGAATTCAAAAAAATAAAATAAAAGTGTTTCCCTTAATGTTTTTTATTTCATTTAGTATATTAAAACATGCTCTGATACAAAATTTTGAAATTGGACTTAGCTTGCACAATTAAAAAGCTTTCATTATTTAACAATCACATATTTCATATAGACATGTGATATTTTATAGATAAGCATTATATCCTTATCACAAAATCCCTACAATATTTCTAGAAACCCATTTACGTAAGTTTATAAATAAATTATATATAAAAAATATAATATTCTAACTAAATTACATCCTAAATAGTGCACATACTAGCTATAAAAGATTCAATAGAAATGTATTTCCAATACTACAATGCATTTTGAAGTTTGCATTACATTTCCAAGCATGCGATGCATTTCCAAGGCCATGATGAAATTTTAAGCGTGTGATCCATTTTGAAGTCTGTGATGCATTTATAAGCCTACATTATATTTCCAAGCATGTGATGCATTTCAAATCATATGATGTATTTCATAGCTGTGATGAATTTCCAAGTCTTCAATTCATTTTCAATCCCACAATACATTTTCAATCATGTGTGATTCATTTCCAAGTAGGTGATGCATTTTAAAGCATGCAATGCATTTCAAATCCCATGATTCATATCCAATCATGTGATGTATTTCCATGTTTGTGATGTATTTCCAAGCCTAAAATGCATTTCCAAGTATGTGATGCATTTCCAAGCCTAATAGTGTGATGTGTTACTAAGCCTACAATGCATTTCTTAACTTGTGATGTTTTTTTGATATTTTAAATGTGATGCGCTTCCAAGCTTAATATTATTTCCCTTATGTTAATGTTTTATTTAATCCACATAGTGTGGTGATAAATAAAAGTAAATTTATTAAATAAAATTTGTCCATGGTATTTTTTCTTAATATAATACATTGTATTCTTGCTTAGTCTATTTCATGGTTTCTATTATAAAAAATAGGTGCTTATAATATGCATGATAAATATTTATTGAAGGAAAATGCACATGCTTTCAATGATTTAACGTATAATATCATATCTAGGGATGAGTTTACAGATAGTATTTTTTTAAATTTAAAAAAAAATGAAAAAACATTCTTCTCTTCTTAATATTTTTAAAATGGTAAATGGAATAGTGTTTGCACATGCACACACACACACAAAAACCAAAAAATCCTAATTGTTAAGAGTGAAGAAACTAACAACAACATTAAATCATATAAGACAATCTAGTAAACTCCCAAATAAACAAGAACACCATAAAAAATAACATTTTAAAATTCTAACTACACCAAATGAAAATAAAAATCCAAGAGGCGATTACAACATGACACGATACTAAAAGTGAAAACTAGGACATCAAATATCTCATCCCATATCTTTACACCCATCATCATTAGAATAGTCCATCATCAAAATGATACAAATATACATTATCATGCATGAAGTAAAATATGTTCCCTAATATATCTAGGATTTGAATCATATCAAGTCTCTTAGGAGAAATTATTTTCCCAACATTTATGAAACCCCGATCCCACATTCCATATTTCCACATCCTCAACCTAATTTAACAAGCTAGTGCAGTACTCGCCATTCAATAAGGGGGCAATCCACTCTCTTTAAAATATTAGTAAGGGTAGAATTATAGATATCTACAAATAATTATTTAAGAATTTTATAAATCTCATCAAGGCATAATCTAAGAATAGGTTCTTTAAAAAGAAATTAAACCATATAAACAACTAGGGGTTTGTTAAGAACTTACTCAACTCTTAGAGACATGCGATTATCATAGGATGTTTAATAAAAGAAAAAAAAGACTCTTCACTAAAACACTTAAATCATTCATCTTACATTCAAAATTTGGAGGTTATTGATCCTTATAAATAAATAAGTTATGATATAAGTTATGATATTTGGGTGTCATTCTTTCAACTGTTGGTCCTAAACCTAATATTCTAAATTAATCCTTAAAATGTCTTGCATATCCTCAACCTTCCACTCCCCTATCATTGAATCCAAAACATCCATGCCCAACATTGATTTTATTAAACTAACAACACTAATGTATGATGGGTTGAAGATTTCGTAAAGCTCATTATTGCTCAGAGGTTTTTTTTTAAATACCATCATTTCCATTCAAAGTATCCTCAAAGTTCACCATTATAAAACCAAGAGAGAAGTCATATAAATGGTGTTGGAAGGAATGACTAAGGTAACATATATAGGTAAATGCACTGAGTTTATGAGTGCACCAAATCCTAATAAGCAGTAAAGTTAAATCTATAATCAATACTCAATAAGACTTATGCACAAAACTTTATGTGAATCAATCCACTAATAGTCATTGAGATGAAACATATATTAAATATTTGATTATTTTCATTTTTATTAATCACATCATCATTAATACACTCTTCATTATTTTTATTAATCACATCATCATTAATACACTCATCATTAGTTTCATTATCATGATATTTGAATAAATTAATTTCAAATCCATCCCACTACACATTCCATTATAAAGAAAATTTTCATGTATTAACACATGTAAATGCTTGTCTTATGTTAGAATGAATATTAAATGGCATTACATTTTTATATATTATTATTTTTAGAATTTTTGTATTTTGGTTTTTATTTTACTTTTATGTAGATATTTTTATTTTTGTTGAACATTTTTTCAATGTGGAGTGTTTTAATTTATGGAAGAACTTACATTTAATTCATTACAATGTTTAGTTTAGTGCCATACAATGATTTTTTGTGGTATTTTTTAAATTTTCTATTTCTTTTAAATTTTTTAATACTTTTGAATCCTCAAAAATGATTTTGTATGTGATTAGATATATATTTTTTTTTCAATGTACTTGAATCCATAAATAAAATAGACAACTAAAATATGACATGGAGATGAAAATTATGATAACTCCAGAACCAAAATAGGTTGAACCTTGTCCCCGCTTAGTGCGAGTGCACAAGTATTTTATTAATTTCAAAAAAGCAAGTACATAAGGGTGGCTTTACTCTGTTAACCCTTTTACAATTCAAACATGGATTTATATAGTTTTTACCAATGACCGATAAAAACAACTAATCCTATAACCAACTAAATACAGGAAAACAACCCGTAAGGTAATTCTAATCAATAAATATAAAACATCAAAACTACCTAATAATTAAACTAAGTTTATTTTATGGGGGTGTCTTTACTAAAAGATGCATGCCCATTTAAAATAATTATTTATTACCTACCAAAAATATAACCTAACGTTAAGACTTTGGAACAAGTCCTAACAAACCCCCCTATGATCCAAAGTCAAGTCTTTGGACACATACCAAGCATTTTTTTGAATTTTTCAAATTTGATTCTGTAAAGGGGTTTTGTGAAGATATCAGTTGTTTGATCGATAGTTGGGCAATATATTGGATCAAGAGTTTTCTTTGCCACTAGCATTCGTAGATAATGGTATTTGACATCCATATGTTTTATTTTGGCATGAAACATTGGATTCTTGGACATCTTGATTGCACTCTGATTATCAATGTATAACTGTGTAGGAGCAAACTGAGAAACTTGAAGATCTTCAAGAATACGATTAAACAATTTCTCTAGAAGCATCCCATGCTACAATATACTCTGATTCTACTGATGAATTTGCCACTGTATCCTGCTTCTTACAACACCAAGCAATGGCAGTTGAACCCATATGCATAGTGTATCCTATGGTTAACACTCTGTCATCCACACATCCACCAAAATCTACATCACAATATCCAACAAGTTTGAAGTTCTTATTGCGGTTGTATTCAAGGCCATATGTTTTCATTCTCTAAAGGTAATGACGTACTCATTTTGTTTCATGCCAATGAATTTCTCTAGGCTCATGCATAAACCTAGATAAAATTTCAACTGAAAATGAAATATCGAGCCTAGTAGTCATCAAGTATATCAAACCTCCCACCAATTGTCTATATGTGGTGCCATCAAAAAATGCACTGCTATCATCTTTAGACAATTTCAAGTTACTTTCCATGGGAGTGAGGGAAGGTTTGCAATCACTCATGCCAAACCTCTCTAATAACTCAAAAATATACTTAGTTTGTGAAATGAAAATACTATGCTATTTTTGAGTTACCTCCATGCCTAGATAGTAATGAAGAATTCCAAGATCTGTCATCTCAAACCCATCTTTTAATTCCTTCTTCACAGACTTGTTATGGTTTTCATCATTACCTGTAATAAACAAGTCATCAACATAGAGAACTAATATCACCATTTTCTTACCCTGCACTCAAAAATAGAGAGTCATCTGATTCACTATGATGAAAACCAATGGATTTAAAGTATGAATCCATTTTCTCATACCAACTCTTGGGTGCCTATTTGAGTCCATACAAAGATTTTATCAATTTACATACTTTGTGTTCAGCACTCACCTATTCAAAACCCTGAGGTTGTTTCATATAGACTTCTTCCTATAAATCACCATTTAAAAAAGCACTTTTAACATCCAATTGATGTACTTTCTAACCATTTTGTGCTAATAAGGTAAGCACCATACGAATAGTGTGCCATTTGGCAGTTGGTGCAAATGTTTCCTCATAGTCAATACCTTTTTGTTGCACATATCCTTTTGCAACAAGTCATGCCTTATGTTTATCAATGGAACCATCTAATTTATACTTAGTCCTATAAACTCATTTACATCTGATGGGTTTAACATGTGGAGGAGGATCAACTAAAACCCATGTATTATTGTTTAGTATGGAATCATACTCACATTTCATTGCCTGTTGCCAAGCATGTTTAGTAGATGCCTCCTCAAAAGTGGATGGATCAGTGGAAGAAGTAGTAACAACCATAGCATAGTTTACCTATTTTTGAGAATTCCTGGGCCTTGTTAAATCAACTTCATCTGCTGTCAAGTTAGAAAAAGTACTTTGAGCTCATTTTGGATATTTAGACAAATTATTCAAATTAGGGACTCCAGAATTCTCATTAGGTGCATTATTCGATGGGGGACTTAGAGAATTTTCAAGAATTTCTAAGTCATCAACCTTTGAACTTGTAGATGAAGGAGAAGAAAGTGAAGGAATTTGAGTCTCATACCATAAATTTGATGAGTTATCCCCATTATTCAAACCCTTATCTCTTTTGTGTTTTTCCTCTCTAATCTATCAAGTTGAGAATCAATCTCTATAGTGTTCATAGTCCCAAACTCATCAAATATTACACCTCAACTCACTATGAATTTGCTTGAATCTTGTGCAAGCAAATGAAAAAACTTTTTATCTTCAAAATAACCAAGAAAGATGCATTTTCGACTTTGTGGTTCCAACTTAGTTCTATGTTTAATAGGAACCAAAGCAAAACAAACACATCCAAACACTTTCTAGTGTTTAAGTTTGGGTTTAAACCCATACCATGCCTCATATGGAGTTTGTCCCAAAAGTGAAACTGTGGGGGACCTATTTCTCAAATACATTGCAGTACCTATGGCTTCGGCCCAAAACTTATCATCAAGTTATTTATAGTGCAACATGGCATGTGTTGTGCCCTCTAAAGTTCTATTCATTCGTTTAGATACTCCATTTTGTTGTGGAGTATAAGCATTACTATATTGTCGATGAATTTCATGTTCTCGACAATAATCTGAAAATTCATTTGAGGTATACTCACCTCCATTATTTGAATGAAGAGTGGTCAAATGTGAACCTGTTTCTTTTTCGACTAAGTGTAACCAATCAACAAACTTAGCGAAAACTTTAGATTTATTTTTCATAAAGAATACCCAAGTCACCCTAGAAAAGTCATCAATAAACAAGACAAAGTATCCACACCTACCAATGGATGACTTTTTCATGTCACATGCATCTTATGAACTAACTGTAAACATCTGTTAGCTCTTCAAGATGACTGTTTAGGAAAAATTTCCCAATTTTGTTTTCCCAAAACACATGACTCACAAAGAATACTATCCTTGTGAAAAGTGGGCAACCCATTCACCATACCATATTTCTGCAAATCCACTAAAGAGTGGATATTCAAATGTCCATAGTGGAGATTCCATAACTACTATGTAGACATAGTACTTGTAACTATGTCAACAACTGCTACAAGTTCTATATTGGGAGGAAGCACCTTACAATGCAATCTAACCAAGTTTCCATCTTCATATCCTATATACATTGTTTTATAATCATCCCTCATTGAATTGATGTAAATGAGCCCATTTTCAAGCACAATTTGATAAACTTTCTTTCAAATAGTTACCAAAGAAAGTAAGTGTTTCTACAATGTGGGAACATACCAAACATCCTCTAAGTATTTTATAGACCCATTAGGAAGAAGAATTCGAATTGAACCAAGTCCTAGTAGTGTATGCATAGACTTATCTGCTAAGGCAACTAGAGAGAGAGAAAAGATTCCTTATAAGACCAAAAGAAATATCTCCTAAATGTCATGTGTTTGGTTGCTCCTATGTCCAAAACACATACATATATGAGCTCATTTCTAGCCTCATATTAAATATAATCAATGTGCCCCAAAGTAGTGAATGGAAATTCATAGGAAACATTACTAGATTCATCATAGTCATGATCGGAATACTAAGCAGAATTAGTCTTAGTCACTTTTTGTGGCCTCTAAATTTTATCAAAAAGAATCCTACATTGTGAGGCAATGTGACCAAATTTTTCACATCTATGAAACTGAATGTCTAATCTACCTCGACCTCTACCCCTATATGAGTTGTGACTATGTCCTCGATCACTTGTTTCATGTGAATGTGATTGATTATATTGTTGATTATTTGAATGACCCCTACCTCTATTTTGATATCTGCCTCCTCTATAACCTCAACCCCATCTAAAACTATTTTCTCTATTGTTTTGATGCCCAGATGAAGATGAACTAGGCTTTGACTCTAAAAGATGGGCTTCTTCAAATTTCTAGGATTTCTTGGGTAGAGAGAGGTCATGTTGGATGAGAAACTCAGCCAACTTATCAAAGGTGATGCCTGTGATCTTGTTAGAGACATGCAACATTTCAACAAAATTCCTATAGGACCCTAGTAGTCCTTTCAAAGTAGCAGTAACTATGAGGTCATCATCTAGTTTTCCAAAACCAACCTTAGTGTACTCACTAGTAATATTTTTCAACTTAGGCATATATTCTCCCATATCCCCATGTTCATCTAATGACAAAGTAAACAACTGCATATGAATATCTATCTTCTTATGCTTAGGTTTTTTATCATACAAATCTGACAATGTTTTCCATGTAGTGTAACTATGAGGAGAATTTTCAATATGAACATACTTATCATGAGTACAACAACATTTAATAAGAGATAAGGCCTTAGAATCATGAAAAATAAAAATATCTAATTTAGCCTACTCTGTTGGCAATATGGGATTTTCATTCTTAACAATATCCCATAACTCATTAAACACTAGTGAAGCCTCCATCAATCGTTTCCAATATGAAGAATTGGAAATTGTTTATCTATCACCATCTGAAAGCAAATTTTAAATTTTTAACATTTTGAAATGAAAGCAAGTGTAGTAAAGAAATGTAAGACAAAATGTAAAAGAAATGAAACAAATATCACACTCACTGCACAAGACACTGCTTCTACGGGGTTTTGCACTTAACCTCCGCATAGAGAGAAAAAAAACAAGTATTTTTGATGGGTTTTGCACTTAACCACACTAAAAATCAATGATTACACCCTTATTTCACCAAATTACAACCTTATTTCACCAATTACACCCTTATCTCACCACAACAATGCAAAAGAAATATGATTGAATTCCGCCCCTTTTTTTTAAAATTAAATAACACAATACAATAAGTATGTGTTTTACAATATTTTGATTTAAAAGGGAATATTTTTTTTTCAAAAAAGCATATTCCAAAGCAGAAAAAAAAGAATAAAACTTTCTCCAAAAAGAAGGGATTTGAACCCTTGACCTCCTCCTTTGCAAGCTTCTAACAAAATAAGCTTAACCAATTGCTCTAAGAGCATTTGCATAACATTATACTCAGAAATTTCTACTTATACTAGATTTTTGTGTATGAGGGAAAATAAAGAAAAATTACATGTGAGTAAATAAATTCAAAATTTTCCCTTTTTTTAATAGCTTCTCTTCCAAGCTTCTCCCGTGGGACCCAGTCACAACAAATATTTGAAAAAAAAATATTAGAAATAGCAAAAATAAATTTATGAGTTTTATTGTAGTGCCAAGTTTGCTTGGGATGCCATGGCAGCTCCTGGAAAAATTTTCTTCGCCTATTCTCTCTCCTACAGGACGTACAAATCTGTACACGCTGGATAAAATGAATTTTTCTGAGTTTTTGCAGATTTTCAAGGTATGTTTTGCAGGGAATAGAGTCAAAATGAAGCCTGAGCATTGGAAGGCCATACAACAGGCCGTACAAGTTCAAAAAAATTCCAGATATTCAATTTGAATGAAAAAACAAGGGTTTAATACCATTTGCAAGTGTTTTAGCTTTTAAGAGGCCTGAGAATGAATGGAAATACCAAAGGTCACCATGAATAAACATTACAAAGGTTTTCAATATAAAATAGACCATACAAATCTAATTTTGGCCAAAAAAATAATGAATTTAATAACATTAAAATGCTAAAAAATTATTTTTATGCCAGATGAGGAGGTTTGAACATAAGACAATGGAGTATCAAATGATCAAAAAGACTAGACTGTGGTATATGAAAAATATTGGTTTAAATGTGAATAATATTTGAAAAATTAAAATAATTTAATAATTTTTCAAATATTTAAACGAATTAAAAAAAATTATTTTATATGGCATACCTTATTTCATGCCAAATGATATCACGTGAATTGATTATTCACCTTGCTCCTTCAAATTCACCATGCTCCTAAAATAACCATGCTCTGATACCACTGATAACTCCAGAACCAAAATAGGTTGAACCTTGTCCTCGCTTAGTGTGAGTGCACAAGTATTTTATTAATTTCAAAAAATCAAGTATATAAGGATGCCTTTACTCTGCTAACCCTTTTACAATGCAAACATGGATTTATATAGTTTTTACCAATGACTGGTAAAAACAACTAATCCTATAACCAACTAAATACGGAGAAACAATCCGTAAGGTAATTCTAATTAATAAATATAAAACAATAAAACCACCTAATAATTAAACCAAATAAGTTTATTTTATGGGAGTGTCTTTACTAAAAGATGCATGCCCCATTTACAATAATTATTTATTACATACCAAAAATCCAACCTAACGTTAAGACTTTGGAACAAGTCCTAACAAATTAAAATTTACTAATTTATTTATTTAATGTCTATAAATTAAGTAGGATTTTCTTATACATCCACATCAAAATTATATTTTTTTTTTTCACAAACATATAATGACCAATTTTATAAGATTCACAAATCCAAAGAATCATGTTTCAATAAAATTCACCACCATTTCAATATTTTTTTGTTTTTCTTATTAAATATTATAAATCTAAAATAACTTATGATCCAAAACTTTGATTAATATGTTTACATATTTTAATTCAAAACTCTTTTCTAAAAATAAAAATTGCTAATAAATAATCAAAAACCCAAAAGAATATTCTATCTTTCAAGATAAATAGGTAGTAGACGTGGTCTATAAATAAATTTATAAAAAACTTAAAAGAATCACAATGGAAAAAATTAAATATGGATGAGTAATTTCTCATCTTGGTCACTTCTATGTGTACCAGTATTCTTAATCTTTTATAAACATCTCAAGCACTCAACTCGACATTTAGTTAATCTTAAATGAGAGTTTAAAAATTATAATTATATTATTAAAATATATATATATATATATATATATATATATATATATATATAAAACATCTTAAAGAAATAAAATTTAAAATCTCAATACTTATGTTTCAAAAGTAAGCATTTTTTCAATTAAACCATCAACTAAAATTTACTATCCAAAAATAAAAAGGTTTCGAAATATTTAAGTACAAAATTATAAATCTCCCAACCATTTATTTGGTCAAAATATTAATAATATTTAATCATTGAATTAAATATATTAATAAAATAAATAACTGATAAATTATATTTAAAAACTTACATGACAATATTGATAACTTTGTAGAGAAAAAAAATATATTCAATATGTCATTTTTTAAATTTCTATTAAAAATACCTTGAATGTTATTACCTATGGAAATATTAGTACAAAGTTCTAAAAGTGTTTATATTATGATAGAAATATTATTACAATCTTCAAGTGATGCACCAAAGGTGCCATGAAAACACCCCTTAAACTCCCCTAACCTTTTGCACTCATTGAACCATGCTCAACCCAAAGAAATCTTAAAATTAAGGTTTCAAAGTAAGGGAGGAAGATAGGCAACACCTCACTCTCATTTTCTATCCTCTACCAAATGGTTGATCCATTTAAGATATTTTAATAAAAATATTAATAATTATGTGAAGAGAAAACAATGTGAATATAATACATGATTCAAAAATATTTAAGTAAAAAGGAGGAAACAATTGATCATTTAAAATATTTTAATGAAAAATATTTATAATTATATGAAAAGGAAATAAAGTGAATATAAAATATGTTTTTCAATCTATTTTATGTAAAAAAATATATTTAATGATTTTATTTATATATATATATATATATATATATATATATATATATATATATATATATATATAAAGAATGAAAATAAGATTACAATAGAGGAAGAAAAAGTTCTGAAATATAGTTATATACACTTTGAAAGTGTTATTGGGAGGTCATTCAAAAGTACAAGAGAATAAATGGTAACATATAAATTATGAGAAAATAAAAAAAGTTATAAAATTATAAATCATAGTTACTAAAATATTTAAATTATGTTATGATTAAAGGATTTATATAAATAATTAATATTTAATATTTATGAAGAAGAATTATTGTTTGAAAAAATTATCTAATATTTATCAAAGGAGATATGGTTGATTTATTTAATAGATTTTAAGGAGAAATGATACTAATTGTGAAAATAAAAAGAATGTAAGTATAAGATATATCATTTAATCTAATTTAGGTGAGGAATTAGATATGAAAATAATAATATATTATAAGATAGAAAGCTCCATATATCTTTATAAATTATTGGAATGTTATCAAGATGTTATTTAAAATTATAAGCAAATGAATAATAATACATAAATTATGAGAGTATAAAAAGTTTATTTTGAAATAAGAATGGATTCAATCCATATTTATATCGAATGGAGTTTTTATAGTGAATGTAAACTATATTATATATAATATATAATATTTTCTTGTTTTCGTATATATAGTTATCGAGTTATGTTGATAGTTGTCTTATAATGTTAAGGGAATGGTGGTGGACTATAATATCTTTGAGTGCATAATATTAATAGGTGATCTTAATTATAATGTCTATTTTTCTTAAAACTATAATATCTTAAACAAATGATAAAATTTGGACTCCTTTTTTCTTTCCAAATCCAATATTACAATATAATTAAATTGAAACTATTTATGAATAATCAAAAAATAAATAAAAAATTAAAATAATATTTATTAATATTTTTCAATAAACAAAATAATCGATATCTCTATCTTTTTCAAATACATATAAAATTCAAAATATATAACTAATTATTAATAGATAGAACAACTAATACGAAATACTATTAAAATGACTATCATTAGAATTGAGATTATTCCTTCTTCCCAATTTTTCGGGTGACAAGAACGCCATACGGAAAGTATCTTTCAGTTTTAGTTATGAATTTAAAATGAATGTCTTTTATTTTCTTCTTTCTTCAAATGTCAATCTCGTGCTCAGACTTCCAAATAATTTATCCGACTTGTGACAATAAGAAGTTTGTGGCGTCCTGCATTTGGAATCTTTGTGGGTTGGATTACATTCTACCATTCGCTCCGGTCAATATGTGTTCTGATTAAATGGACATAAGTTAATATGTATTTGCTACTTATTTAATTAAGTTTAGAATAGATGTAAAAGATTAAATTAGATTAAATAATTAATATTATTATGAGAGAAATACAAATATTTAAAAATTAGAGATGTATGTTAAATATTGTGAGATGGATTGATAGTTGTTAGATTTTAAAAGTGAAAAAATAGTATTCAATAATATAAAAGAATGGTTTAAAAAATTTGTGACAATAGAATAAAAATGTTTAAAGTGTATATTGTTTGGAGTATCATGTTTCGTTTCAGAGAAAAAAATAAGTATATGAAGTTTATTTTGACAACTTTATTTCTTAATTTGAGTCTTCAAAAATGTTGCACATTTTTTTATATCTTCGTTTAGATTATTGGGAAAATGAACTTCTTCTTGTTTGAGTTGAATAGATATATCTAAAAATTATAAGAAAATCAACACTTATATTGAACCCCACATCATATCAAAAAATAAGTAAAATATCTTCATATTTTTAGAACTCTTCAACATTGTACAATAACAAAAACTATGTTTTGATAATTATTACTATTATCTTCAACCACACATATAAACTTGTTAGCTTAAAAAAAATAAATAAATAAAAGTCAAAATAAATCAATTGTAGATATGGAACAATCGTGAAGATGTGGATCATGATTTAATTGGTGCGATGAACAAGGATATTGAAAATATAAAAAAAATGTATGAAGTAACATATTGAATCATATTTTAATTAAAAAAATTAAGGTTGTTGGAATTTTTGGAAAGGGAAGATACAGAAAAATAAAATATTGTTGCTTATAAATTAGGATCATCTTTATTTCCAAAGCAACGACATTCAAGATTCTTCTATTTATGATTAGTGGTTGTAGATAGAGGTTCATTTTCTTTGAGATTTTATTTTAGAGTAATCTTATGTATGGGCTTATTTGTTATGTATAAAATAATTATAAAAAATGGAAAGATTGATGAATTTATAGATTAGTAAAGGAAAAACAAAATAAAATTAATGGATATAATTATAAATGATTTCATATGGCTATTCAAATATTTTATAATTGGCTTTCACCATTGAAGTCAATTATGGCTACATTTATATTTTCTTTATTTTTATCTTATGCAAATAAGAGTTCAATCAGGGTAATAAGTTGAAAGTTATGGTCTTTGGAACATAGGTTCTTATTGTAGACATTGATTTCCTATCGCTATTGTGCTAAAATTGTCAGTCTTCGATATTATGTGATAATGCACAATTTAAACCAAAAAACAGTAAAAGGCTCTAAATCATTCAAACTTGTCATGTACAAGTACCGATTTATGCTAACGTATCCCTTAATGGAGCAATGTATTTTATGTGATTATTATCTTTTTCTCAAATCATTTCGAGTCAAATTATGACCACGCAAAATAATGTCCTAAAATATATGTCTATGAATAAATAATGAATATTCTAGCTTTCAAGTTTATTCTTCTTGAATGTCTTATATAAATTATCAATGTCTCAATACAATAAAATGCAATTATATTTATAAATGACTTGAATTAAAGTTAGGACCATATAAATGTACAAACTAACATCAAACAATCAAAAAAATGGAAACAATGTGATAAGGGTCATATAAAGTTAAGGAGTGTTATATTCTTAATTGCTACCATATGTATAATTAATCTTCAAGCTATGCTCCTGATCATTACATATTTCTTCAAAAAAAAATTGACGAATATAATCATCTTTTTGAGCTCCAAAAACTCTACTTAATTTCTTAAAATTTACTATGTATCACACATAAGCTCTTCGCCTTTATTAAAACCCTAACCAATTTACATTTCTCATAAAATATATAATTAATTATATTATTAAAAAAAAACCTCTAATACATTTAGACATAAATACAAATGGAAAACGAAAAAAGTGAACTATAAAATAGATACATTCAATCATTGAATGAATGAGTGAAAATTATGAGTATATGAAGTATAAATTATGAGGATTTATTGCATTTACTTGAATAAAAAGTAAAAATAGTTTTCATTAATGAATAAAAGATGAAAGAGATTATTAATCTTCAATTCAAATCCATAATGGGTATGAGTAAGAATATTTATTAAATAAAAATTATTTTCAAAAATAATTAAAAAAGAGGGTATATGAATGAACGATTTTAATTATAATTACGAGATTTGATCTGTTAACTTCTAAAATTATTAAAAGTTAAAATAAATAAATTGTAGATATGGAACAATCTTGAAAATGTGCATAATAATTTAATTCTTACAATAAAGAAGGATCTTTAAAATATATGAAATAAATTGAATCATAGTTTAATAATTTATTTTTAAAGTTGTTGGAATTTTTGGAAAGGGAAGATTAAGAAAAATAAACTATTGTTGCCTACCACTTATGTTCCTTTTTATTTCCAAGCAATATCATTATCCTCTTAAAAAAAATATATTACATAAAAATCTTTAAAAAAATTAAACTTAAAATTAGATTTGACATTTAAAATTTAAAATTTTAAAAAAATAATAAACTATTTAGAGCTAATTACTTTTACTATAAATAATAATTTACTTTTCTTAACAAATTATGCATACAAATTTAGATAAACCTAAAATGTCAAACATATCCTATAAATAATAAAGTCATGATGTTGGACGAGTTTCAACCTAAAAGTCTAGTTACAAAGTTATCTTATTTTTGCTATTTTTAGCATGACTAAAAAAATTAGAGTGCAATGTTAGACTCTTAGACGATATCATATGGCTTTCCAAGCGTTTTATAATTGTCCCTAACCAATGAATGCAATTATGACTTCATTATTATTTTATTTATCTTTGTTTGGTAAAAATAAGAGTTCAATTGAATTAATGAGTCAAAGTTATGGCATCTAGAAGATAGGTTCCCCATAATTCTCTTTTGGTTGAAAACAACTTGGCACCTACAATAGTCCTAATTATATTCCTACCATTTATAATTTGTCAATATTTTTCATATTCCATTCTAAAATCTAAGTTTTGTCTACCTGTTTTAGCCCTTCCCACTATACCAAATATATGTTATAACTTTCATGTTATCTGTTCGCTATCTTCTTATCCAAAACCTATACTATTTTTTTTTTAATTCTTCCTTGGTGCCTATTGCTTCCAATCCACTTGTTCATATTATTTCCCTTCACCATATTTTATATGAAATTCATATAAATTTTAAGCATTAAATATTGGAGAGATATCAAAATTCTGTGATAAACTCATCTCATAAGTATTGTCCTTAACTTTTTAAATAATTTTGCATGAACCAGATTACTTGCACTTCAACTTTTTCTACATTCTTTTTGGAAATATTTATTTTTTAAGATACATCATCACCAAATCTCCTTCTTCAAATAACATTGAACTTCTATTTATATTTTTTGCTACTTTATAATTTTCAGTACTTTCATGTAACTTTCTTCTAACTTCTTCTTGTAATTATTTTATGTGCTCTACAAATGCTTCTGCATCACCACTATCTCATTTTAAAAGTGGTAACTACAACAAATCTAAAATACCAATAGGATTTATACTATATAAATAATTTGAAATTTTAATTTTCCTATTGATTTATTTACTGAACTATTATATTAAAACTCAACCTGTACTAAAGCTAAGTCCCATTACTTGGGCTTCTCTCCAACTATGCATCTCAATAAATTTTCCAACCTTATATTTATTGCTTATGTTTGTCCATTTATTTGTGGGTAGTATGCAATAATAAATTATAGTTTAGTTCTCAATTTATTCCATATATCCATCAAAAAATGAAGTAGAAATTTTATGTCCATATCTGATATAATGGTTTTTATAACTCCATCCCACAACATCCTTAAAAATAGTTATGAAATTCTAGTGGAATCATTATAAAATGAACCATCTTAGAAAACTTATCTACAAAAAATAATGAATCATTAACTCTATGTGTGTTTATCAACCCCAACACAAATTCCATACTCAAATATGTCAATGGTCCTCCTGGTACTGGTAATGACATGTACAACCATGTATTTTATACATAGCCTTTAGTCACTTGGCATACCCTACATGGTAAAACATACATTGCCACATCTCTCTTCATCTTTGGCCAAAAATATTTGTCCTCCACGAAAGCTATTGTCTTAGTCTTACCAAAATTTCCACTTAAAACACCACTATACAATTCTATTATAATATTATCTCTAAGAGACCAAACTAAAATACACAATTATTTTCCCTTGAAGACATAACCATCATGTATAAGGTATTGATCAATAATATTACTTATCTCACATGTTAATATATTATTGTGTTACCTTATAATAAAATAAGAATGGACTCAATTCAATTAATGGAGCAAGATTGCCATACGAAAAGTATCTTTAACTTTTATTTATGAATTTAAAATGAATGTATTTCATTTTCTTCTTTCTTCAATTGTCAATCTCATGCTCCAACTTCCATATAATTTATCTGAGTAGATCTAGGTCACTGTAGTTAATAAAAAAGTTTGAGCATATTATTACACACTAGATCTAGGTGATAGAAACAACATTTATTCCTTTTATAAAGGACTTGGCTTGCTCTTTCCCAATGAATAATAACTATCACATTCTACTGTATAAGGTCAATGAACAAAGTAAAAAACTACCCTCCTAAAATATCACTTCACTTAATTGTGGTGCCAACCAACACTTCCATTGGGTCAATCTCCTCTATTTGTGATGTAAAATCCTATTTTCATATTGATTTCATCACTACTCACTAAAACCACTCTATAATTATCATGACTCACACCCTCTCTTTCCTTCCTATGTGGGGTAACACTTTTCATCTTCACACCATTACTTTTCTTCCTTTTTTTGGTATAGATATTCATCTTTGTGCCCATTACCTCTTCATCCCCATACAATTCCTCATCACGTATCCATGTGACCAAATGAATTTGGTGATAAATATCTCCATCCTCCTCCTCAAATGAAATAAAAATATGAATTTTCCATCCTTTTCCACTTGTATAGTATTCCTTATCCCATAATACAACATAATGTGATCATACTGATATGGCCTCCCCCAAAAAAATATGACATGTGTGCATCAGTAAGATGTCACATACAACCTTATCCATGTATGTGAAAATATTCATCTCCACTTCACATTTATCCTACATAATTATATCCTAATATTCCACTAACCATAACACTTTGTAAGGATTTGGGTGTGTCTAAATGTAGACGATATTTATGAATTATATTACATCTCATTCTTTTAGACTTGACAAAATTAGACTTTGGTCATTCCTCTTAATCTATACCTTTGCTATTTTTGCAAGTTTCGCATATGCTCTCTCTTGTGCCCCTTAGCCTATCTCTTAGTCTAACCAGTATTATGTTGATGACCCAAGCCTTCTATCTTGTCCAAAATGATTAAAAATTTCTTATCTTCCACCTCTCCAAGTTTTAATCTTGCACCTATTTTCCTCCTTCATCGACACTTACATCCCAAAAAACAACTACATTGACACATGTATCCTAATCTAATGCAAGTATCTGGTGCCTTAAATTCATCAAATTTTCAAATGAAATGTATCCTAATGGTTGGCCTAAGTATTTTAATGTGATATATTCTCTAAAGGGATTGGTATGAATACAAGATCAACCCTCATTCATACCCACGTAGAAACTTCTTATCCCTCAAAAAACAACTTACCAAAATTCACTCAATCAAGCATTCAAGTGAGAAAAGCTTCCATTTTTTCTCTTATTTCCATATCATTCATAGGGACAACACATATACAATTTTAAATTACTAAAGGATCAATCAAAGAGCTATATTTTCTAAGTTACAAGTTATGTCACTATTATACTTGCTTATTACATATTGCATGATTCATAAACAATCCAAAATATAGGGGATAACTACGTAAGTTCGAGGCCCAATTCAAAAAATTAGATATGTAGGCAATGCTCATTGACATAGGGGTATTTTGGGAAACTCAACATTGTGTGACCACTAACCCATTTTTCCCATAGCCACTATGAATATGAAGAAATAGGGTTTGATCATTTGACAAGGAGCAACAGTCTATGACCTAGATCTAAATGCAATAAATTAAAGGAAAAAATAAACACAAAAGCATCTAGATGGTCACATCATGTTTTAACAATTATTCCGTATAGGGTCCTGCATCCAACCTAGACATTAGCATTGACAAAACTATCCTAGACTGATGCAAATTTTTGTGGCTATAGAGGCACTTAATCTAGAAATTGGTGACTATTCAATAATATTACTCCAGTGTACTTTTTGCATGTTCTAGATCTAGATATATATTATCATCAAAACTAGCTAAGTATATTCTTTATTTGTCATTTTCATATCTAGCATAGTTGTACTTTACATTTTTAGGATATCTTAGTATAATAAATTCAGTATGTGTTTTATATATATTTTTCTATTAAATTGCATGCTATAGATTTGTTTATTAGTCTCATGTTTATTCATTTCTATATTTTTAACCCTATCTATCCCAATAGGATCCATACATTTTAGGGTTAAACACTTCATTTCCAAACCCAACTTCATCACCATCTCTATGGACATGATATTTTCCATGATTTTTATTTACATGACAACATTATATAAATTAATTCTTATCTTGAACTTGGTCGAGAAAAGGTGTGATAAATGAGTATTTAAGGTGTATGGAAACTATTTCATCATAAAAAAATATAGGGATTTTAGTATCTTTCAATAAGGAATCTCAAGGTAGATTTTAGGCTTAATAGAGTGACATAGGCCAAGTCCCAACCTCACATTGTTTGCATCTTATATATTTAAGTCTAACAGGGACCACATTTCCACTACGTATTCACACTTAGTCCATAGGCCAATGGAGTCCACATCAAACCCAATTAGATAATTAAGTGCATTGGATAGTCTAACTGGTTTGTTACCCCATATATTTCTCAAGAAAAAATCAAGGTATCCTTAATTGTATTGTAATTTTTAATGAATCTATGACCTCAAAAAATCCCCATAGAGTCTACAATGATCTCATAAAATTCACAGATTTTGTAAGTCCATGGAGGTGGCATGTGTCACAGTCACAATTTGTTTAGGGATATCATACTCAAAGTGAACAAAAAATCCATAGTCCTCAGGTGGAAGTGTGAAAATTATTAAAAGGATATTTAAAGACTCCACAAGACTATGAACTAATGTGGGAAATATTATTCATAAATATTGATGTTTGATCAATTATCTTTTGGAATTAAGATAGTCCATATGTCCATGAAGAATGAAAATATCATGGGAATAGCTTTGAGGCCATTATACAAAGACCTTAGGATTGTGATGTGTGGCATAATTGGATGATCCTTGTATCTATGTTTATTAAATTGATATCTGTGATGAGAATTGACGCTAAGGATATATGTTTTGAAACAATTTGTTGAATGGGGTGTTATGGGTTTGATTGGAAAGCTCGTAATGAGATATTTTAGTTGGTTGTAGCTATGAGTTAATTAAATTAATGATGTGGTCACTCTTACAATAAACTCCCCTAGAATAACAAATAATTTGAGATGGAATTTAATAAGGCCAACAAGTGAGACAATGAAAGGGTCACTAGTAGAGGATTAAAAAGGGGAATTTTCATTTTAAAAGAGGATATTTAGTATAGTACACAAAAGAGATCAAGGAAAGCTAAAATTGAGTATATATAAAGAAGAGAGAAGGTATTAGAAGGTTCAAAATTTATGAGGAGAAAGAAAGGCCATGCTTTTGGATTAGATAAAAGATTAAATAAATGGGACATACATCAAAGAGGGGCCATAGTAGAGGAACATACAAAGTCTATAAATAAATAATTTAGATTATAATCCTAAAGAGGCTTAGAGGTAGACTAGGGAAATTAAAATAGATAGTCATAAAGTCATTTAATGCAGATGTACTTAAGGCTTATTATCAATTACTAATAAATAATGGTGATTATTTTTAATACATGACTCTAGATACATTGCCAACGACATCCCTTCACTAGAAAATAGTGTAGTGTGCACAATGTTTTTGATTTCACACTTATCCAAATTGAGTGCAACACATAACTGATTATTTCACCACATGTGATGCATTAATTAAGGTTGTCAGTGTATTTTAGATCTATAATATTTCACAAAACAGATGCAATGAAAAAACCCTAGTTTCCTGCACAC
>JARHVA010000210.1:4315000-4322500 GCA_037957365.1 Torreya grandis
AATTGTCATATTTTTTTAAAATCATCTTCTGATATGATTAAACATTAATTTTCACTCTTAAAATGTAACAATTATCACTCAATCTCACAATATTCAACATATATCTTTAATATTTACATATATCTATTTCTCTCGTAATAGTATTAATTAATTTGATTTAATTTGATATTTTACATTTATTTTAAACTTAATTAAATATTTTAAAAAATATTTTTTTGGCTACAAAATACATATTAACTTATGTTGATTTAATCAAAATACATCTCAAGTCTTTCATTTTTTGATTGTTTGATGTTAGTTTGTACATTAATATAGTCCTAATTTGAATTCAAATCATCTATAACTATACTTGCATCTTAGTGTATTGAGAAATTGATCATCTATATAAGATATTAAAGAAGAATAAAATTTAAAATATTATTTATTCATAAGAATATATAAAATATTTACTAGTTTTTGAAAAAATCAAGTAATCATTAGAGTATTCATTGAAGTATATATATTTATGTTAATGACACAATGCATTACAGTGATTTACTTAGTTGATAAATTATTACAATTATCAAAACATTATTTTTGTTACTGTACAACATTTAAGAGATTGAAAAATATGAAGATACCTTACTTATTTTTTGGTATGATGTAGGGCCCAATACAGATGTTGATTTTCTTACAATTTTTAGATATAACTATCCAACTTAGGAAAGAAGAAGAAATTCATTTTCCTAATAGTCTAAATGGAGATATGAAAAAGTGAGCATCTTTTTTGGAGACCTATATGAGAAATAAAGTTGCCAAAGTAAACTTTATATACTTATTTTTTTCTCTAAAGAAAAACATGATATTCTGAATAATATACACTTTAAACATATGCTTTAAGTATTTTTATTTGATTGTCATGAATTTTGTAAGCCATATTTTTATCTTATTGAGTATTATTTTTCAGTAAGTCATATTTTTATCTTATTGAGTATTATTTTTCACTCTTAAAATCTAACAACTATCACTCCATCTCACAATATTTAACATGCATCTCTAATTTTTACATATTTCTATTTCTGTCATAATAATATTAATTAATATAATCTAATTTAATATTTTATATCTATTATAAACTTTGTTAAATATTTATAATTTTTTTGGACTACAAAATACATATTAACTTATCTTCATTTAATTAGAATACATCCCAAGTCTTTGATTGACAAGAGAGAATGGTACAATTTAATCAAAACCACATAGATTACAAATGCAGGATGCCATAAACTTTTTATCATCACAATCTAGATAAATAATTATATTTGACATGGAAGTTAGAGCATGAGACTAAAAATTGACTATTGTGATGCCCTAGGATGATTAGGGATGAATCTGCGAGAGGTTATGATTGCATATGGTAGGATAGCCCAATTATGGATGACTCCATGAGATTTTGAGCTTTGACAAATGATGCACAAGAAAATTTGGGACATTAAGTTATTCTTAGGCTTAATTTGTAATGGTTGGTAAGAATCTATATGAATTTTGGTTAGAATCTAGTTATGGTCAGTTTTAGGTGTTTAAAATCTAAAGTTTTTCCAATCAAATTATGTGGAAATAAGAGAAGCAAATAAACAATGCTAAAGGCTACCTCTTGGCATAGTACAAAAAAGGATTGAATGTGTTCTCGAGGATCACTCTTCTATTATTATTTATCAAATTTGGGAGCCTCAAAGTGAGGTGGGAAATGGACTCATATAACACTTAGGTCAAATGGATATGGAGTTATCTTATCAAACTTATAATTCCTGATTTAGTTTCCTATCTCAAGCTTTGAAATTACAATTCTTGATTTAGTTTCCCATCTCAAGCCTTGAAACTATCTCCTTCATCGAATTCCACTCCTGCATGTTTAGTGCATTGGTGGGTGGAATATAATTTTTCTAGGGTGGAATGTGCCCCTGGGTAGTCCTAGTAGGGATATGAACCCTGTGTCTAGTATTTTCATTTGGGTTTACTCTTTGATTTGAGTAATTTTGTCATTGATTCCTAGGTGTTAATGAGTAAAGTCCCAAAAATTTGTCGCTATGTGTTCTATGAATACTAAATATTTTGAGGTGTCATTTATTGATTTACAAAAGTAGATATTGGTAGAGATGAACTTGTTAAAGTGTTTTTTTATAATACCCTCAATCTGTGATGAGTCTTTCATTTCTTGTTATTACAAAGGGGTGACAGTCTCATGATGGTTGAAAAATGTATGCTCCATATCAAGTGAAACATGTTATGAAGTATCTAAAGGTTTATTCTATTTAAGAGAAAATCTAGGATCTATCGTAGACATAGGATCAACTTGGGTATGTTGCATTATTTCAATTGCTTGTTCTTACTCTTTAGAAGTGGTATTCTCAATTAAAGTCGCAACCAAAAAAACTATTAGGTCTATGATAAATTGATCTGTGTACAATTTATTGATTTTCTAAATCTTGGTAGTAAGATCTTGATCACTTAGAGTAAAATCTATAAGTTGTTTATTTTCATTACTAGAGGAAGCATTGATGGTTTTTATGACATGAGTAAGAGGTTTCTCTAACTATTGTTCCTCTACTCGGAGAAGCATGTGAAAGTGTTCCATTAGGAAATATGGAGGCAATCTTGCACCTAATTATATCAACCTTAAAAGGGATTCATCTTTGTCTTCTAAATATTGGTGTTTATAATAACCCTGTTAAGATATTATTGTTTTTGGGATATCATCAAATATAATGAAGTGTTATTCTCTATTATAAAAATGCTCTTCTTCATAACAAGGGACATAAGAGACCCCACTATGAGTATACCTTTGCGTCATGCTTGAAGATGATTTTATACATTTGATAAGATGTGGAATGTGGTTTACAAATATTTAAAAGGCATTATGTTGTGGAGCCTATTTTCACATTAAAATGTATTTCAAAAACTATACATTAAAATTTAATGTACACTCTTTATGTATTCTTGTCAGAGAGTTTATTGATCACAACTCTAAACAATATTTATGCATTTTAATTATGAGTAGATTGATATAAGAGTGAATTGTACTTTTGTTGGCTTGTAATAAATTCTAAGTGAGTGTTTTTTTGTGGATGTAGCCCACATTGTGTGAACCATGTTAAATCCTATCTTCTTGTTGTGCATTTTTATTTCAGTTCTTTATGTATCTCTATTTATATATCTTTGATTTATTCCTAAGAACTAGTATCAACATTTTAAATTATATTTGCTAAAGTGTTGAATTACAAGATGGGTTATTATTTTAGGTAGGAGCTATAGCTGATTATAATAGATCAAAGGTTGAAAATTTCTATAGATATAAATTTGGTCTATAAAATATGTATATGGAGGATTACCTCTATCAAAAGTACCTTCATGCTCTACTCAGAGGAAAAACAAAGAAGCTAGTGGCTACAATAGATGAGGCTTGGGAGTTACTTGATATGAAAACACTTGGGGCCATTCAGTTATGCCTTGCATCTTTATTCACATTTAATATATCATAGGAAAAGACCATAGAAGGTCTCATGAAATTGTTAAGGAAGTTATATGAGAAACTCTCTGCTTTTAATAAAAAAATTAATGAAAAATTTATAGTTGGCCTTCACAAAGGATGAACTGAAGCTATGTTCATTTTTAGTTGGCATTCACAGATGATAGTGAAGGATTGAGAAACCTAGTAAGAGGAAATCAATCTCCAAGTGAGAGATTGAAATGTTTTGGAGCCTATTTCTATATAACAATGTATTTCAAATACTGTACATGTAAATGTATTATATTTTATTTATGTATTCTCATTGGGGTTCAGAGGCGATAGCCCCTAAATTTTTTTTATGGACCCCCCTTAATGGGGAACCATTATGGGTTTACTTGTGCCATGGTTTTGTTACCCATTATTTTTTAAAATGATAATGTATTACCTATTATGTATTATAGATAGACATTTAGTAGGTAGTACATCACATAGATCTAAGTTTGAGAAGGAAGAAGAAAGTGTGTGAATTTAGGTTAGAATTTAGGAGAGTTTGTTGAGCATAGCTCCAAAAAGTATTTGTGTATTGTAATTGTGAGAATACTAATCTAAGAGTGGATTTTACTCTTGTTGGCTTGTAATAAAATTTGATCAAGTGTTTCTTGGTGGGTGTAGCCTACATTGGGTGAACCATGTTAAATATTATCTTCTTGTTGTGCATTTATATTTTAGTTCTTTATGTATCTTTATTTATAGATCTCTGATTTATTCCTAACAAAAATTATACTAGACTCTTTAATAAAACAAAGACAAGGTAAAATAAGACTATAATAAAAGGAAATGGTGTAGTGCCACACAATTAGAAGAAAAATATTATAAAATAACTCAACCTTGATTATTTGAAATCATCAAATAAGAAGAGGGTAAAACAATCTTGGAACTTAGGGTGCAAGATTAGCACACAAAAATCTAAGTTCAAAGTATGTCAATGCCGTAAAAATCTAAGCACAATTGTGGTGAGTCATGACTAGAGAATATAGACGAAGAATTTTTAGATCAAGAAGAATAAAATGGGAATTAAGAAGCTCAAGATGTGATTTAACACAAGAACTACTAACCATAAATCCAAAACTAAATGGGTAGCACAATGACACCACATGGCAAAGAAGGTTGAATGGTCCAAGAACTTATAGCATGTGTGAATGCAAGATATTCAAAGTCCAAAATAAGACTAGAATGAGAAAGAGTATAAACAAAGTGGCCTTCAATCCAAACAAAAAATCTCACCCAAGTTACTCAAACCAAGTGCGAAAGGTAAACTAATAACATTTAGATTATAACTTAGAAAGACAAGATTTTAAATTTGGATTAAAAAGAGGACTTTATATTTACAAAGTGATGAATAGTTATAGACTCAGACAAGTAGTGTAACAATTTCATTTGGAAATACAAACATAATGATTAGATTTGAAATTTTGAATAAGGCACAAAAGATGATTTGGATTTGACTGGCATAGTGCCTCTTTGTTTAAAATAAATAGGTGTACAAGCATTTAATTTTTGACATGTTTTAGTTCACAAATAGTTTTTAGACTAAAAATACCATGTAAATAAATAAGAATGAGAAAAACATCAAAGTGAATGCCTTATCCTAGCAAATTGACAAGGTGGTTTCTTACTCTTGGATTCTATCTTTTTACTCTTTCTTTAGAGGAAATAAGTTATAAATATAATAAAATTATATCCACATGAAAAGTATGGTTTTAGGACCCTTCTTCTCTCAAGATATCATACAATGGCCTGTAACTTTGGGCTACTCACCCTGCACCAATAGTACTCCATGACAAGTGGGGTTATTATAAAAACTATCAATTTGTGTACGTTCTAAATGGTTATATATGTGTGATTAACACTTGGGCACAAAACGTCATTTTGATACACCTTACTAAACTTGTTGTGAAATGTTCTTATCCTTTTCACAACCATTACATCTATCAATTATTTAGTATATTTTGAGATAGTCTCTTACTAATGGAGCTTATTTAGTTACTTAAACAAGCATCCCAAGAATTCAACCTCAATTTATATACCCCTACCATGGAGTGGGATTGAAATGATGCTGAGAGATGAATTATCAGGTCAATGTTTCCCTAGATAACCTATGGGGAGGCAATGAACTCCCACCCACAAGTGAAGATGCAAAAAATAAAAATTGTAGGACTATAGGGTTATTTTGGGATCACCCAAATCACTCAAATTTTGGGGAGGGCCTTAACAACTTTCCTTTCACACTTTAACAAAGTGATAGGAGCAATAAGTAAAGAATTTTTGGATCACCTAAGTTACCTAAAGGGGATAGTGGGAGAGAATACATGCTACACTTATTTTATGAAACAAACAAACAACAATAATAAAAGAGCAAAAGCTCTTAAGAACACTTAACTAAACATTGAGTTTGTTTTATAACACCAAATAAGATGTGAAGTGAAATTTGCCTTTCATTTTTACAAAATTAAAACTAAGTGTCTTAACACCTACAAAACACTGTATTGGAATTTAAAATAGGGGTGTATGATTATCAAATAAGTTTGCAACTTGATATTTTTTCTCTCTATTTTTTGACATAGGTTGGTTATGTCATTATTTAAATCTTCACCATTCAATAGCGTGATTCCATAATTTCTTAGGATGATTTCATTGGAACACAAAGACATGAAGGACACTATTATATGATCCCATTGATTACAAGGTGATATTGTTGATTACCATCACATTTCTACTGATGTGTATGGTGATCTTACCAAAATGATAAAAATGATAGAAACAAAAGAAACATAGTAGTTACCTACAGGTTTCTGGTCCAGGACAATCTGATTGATCTATTGGCAAACCCATTGTTCCACAGGTTGAACCCACCAATCTCCATATTGATTTTGTCATTCTCTATAAAACACACATATAAAGATAAAAATTAGAAAAATCAATTTCACCATTCACATGGAAAAAAATTATTTTGCACAGCTCGATTATGTTGCTCCATAGGGAATTCTCACTGATATTTAGGTTGAATTTATTATTTCATAGGTCAATTTTTCCATTCAACAAAGAAGTCATAAAAAATTTAAAATGAGAATAAAAGAGATGCAAAAAAACATCAAGAGAGGATCTGAATGCAAGATTAGAAGGATCACGCGATGTGTTGTCCCACTGGGCATGCCAAAATATAGAATAGGATTATGAGACAAGGTTGATCATGTGTTAGTCAATAAATATCTAAAATAAGTATAAAGACCTAAATTTTCAAGCCTACACTCTCAAGGGACATTGCTAATGACTTCAAAGAGCTAACTAAGAAATGAATATAATTAAATCTTCCAAGTATCTATTCTCCCTCATAAATAATCAAGAAGCATGTTCTTTCCCATATTTGGTGTTCCAAGTCTGTCAATGAAGAGTGGCATGATCCGCCATCATCTCCTAGTGCACTAATGGCTTAGGCTCACAATATTTTTCAATTTGTGTGAATAGGTGAAGACTGTCAATGGTAATTTATGAATATAATTATGTATAATAATTTTACATAAAAAGAACTTAAAAGCGGTGGTCTTGGCCCTCTTATATATAGCTTTTTAAAAAAATTCAGGATCAACCATTACTATCCATCTTGAGATCAAGATGTGTGGCCATGGACTGATTCAATCTTGGAAAGATAAATAATAAATAATGTCATTAATATTTGGAGGAATGGGGCATTGGCGAGACATAAGAGGGATTACTTTTGATATTTATTTCATTAATGTTTTACAGATGCCATCCCATTGATGATGTCATGGGATGATGCAAAATTGAACAATGAATTTCCAAATGCAAGATGCCACAAACTTCTTATCGTCACAAGTCGGATAAATTATTTGGAATTCTGAGCATGAGATTGACATTTGAAGAAAGAAGAAAATAAAATACATTCATTTTAAATTCATAACTAAAAGTGAAAGATACTTTTCGTGTGGTGATCT
>JARHVA010000210.1:4325000-4352500 GCA_037957365.1 Torreya grandis
TTCTCCCTTTTACTTAAATATTTTTAAATTTATATAAATATTAATAAATTATATATATTTTAATAAACAAAACTATTAATATCAATATTTTGTAAATTTCTCAATTACACAATCTTTCCATTATTTTCATTTCACAACCATTTTATTTCATTTTTTTAAACATCGTTTGAAAAATAATTTCTTTTTAAAAAGATATATTTTCGATTAAAATTTATTTACATCATTTTCATGTCACAACTATCTTCTTTCATTTTTTTAAAATCTTTTGAAAAAAAATCATCTCTTTAAAAGAGCATGTCTTTTCGTGACCTAGTCTTTTTAATGAGATGCATACACTTTACAATTCATTTTCTTTTAAATTTAATGGTAAGCCTTGTATACCATATTATCTTTAAATTTTTATTTTTTAAAATTTTGAACAGGGTTGATGGTAGTAAAATTTTACTTTAATGTTGTATACATTATCTAGAAAATTTTAATCACAGAAATAAATTTATTATTATTATTTTATTTTTTTTCAAAAAAAATATAATATTATTAGTTTTTTAATAATTATATAATTTTTATATATTTTATTATAATAAATAATTTATTTAATAGTGGTTGGAAATTATAATGACGTGAAAATGTTAAAATTTAATTATTTGAAAATTTATATTATAAAATATATAATATAACTATTATATATATCTTAAATAAATCTATATAAAATATATCAAAATATATATCATTTTCAAAACATTTATCATACATTTTAACTTATCTTGAGAATGATATCTATCGATACATTTTAAAAAATAATACATAATAAAATAATAAATATTTTAATTAAATATTAATCTAAACATACAAGATTAAAGATAATTATCTCGAATATAATATTGTATAAAATACCTTCGTATGTTAGACATCACAACCTAAAAATTAGACGTGAATCACAATTAATGTCGAAGTTGCTTATAGAACACATGATAGATAGTGTGACGTCTCCAACACTCTTGGTGAGTGATTGTCAACATTAAATTAACTTGATGAATATTTCTAATTACTTATATTCTTATGTTTCTTTACACCTATCTTGTGCAATATCACTTGTCATATGTGAAAATATTGAAAAATATGAGACCTTGCATTAAGACTAGTAACTTAGTGTGAACTAACTCACTGTCTACTTATCAAACATCTAAATAATAACAAAAATGTAAATAGATGTAAATTACATAACATAAATTGTATAAAATAAATAACCTTTGAAAGGGATTCTATAGTGTTGCATAATATAAAATTTATCTCAAACATTGATAAATTCTTCAATATTTATTTGATCAATTTTATGTCTATTTATTATCTATATATCTTATATGAACCCAATCACACATATATTTATAATTTAATTATCTACAATTATAAATTTATATGTACATAGAGTAACCTTCAACAAATAAAAGTGAATAAGAGGAGAAAAAAGGATATATGCATCTTAACTTATCAAAGACTAGCACAAAGGTTTAAGAATGAACGGAGTGCTCCTAGTATAAGAACCAAAAAGCAAAACTAAATAGAAGAAGAAATAAGATATTAAGAACAAAAGATTACAATAGAAAGTGAAGAAAATATATAAATATAGTTTAATTTTAATTAATAATTAATAAACATTTTTAAAATATATATAAAAAATAAAACAATATTAAATGATAATTTTTAAATATTTATATTTTATTACATATAATTTAAAAATCTATTTATTTTTAATATTATTAAATTTAATGTAAAAATTTTGTCCCTTTTTTTCTAATAATAGAATTTAAAATAAACTACAAAATATTTATTTTTTACTCTTATCTGACATTATTCAAATCATATGAATAAAATGGAAGATGCTACAAACTATTTAATTATTCTTTTTATCGTCGCAACCACCATAAAATATGTTTGCAATCATAATTTGATGTGGAAGTAGGAGCACGAGATTGACAATATGACCGACCCATAAATGGAAAAATACTTTAAGAAAGAAAACAAAAGACATTAGACTTCCGGCAAAGGCGGCTTAATTTTAAATAGATAAATAAAAAAGATATACTTTCGATATGACGATTTTATTTGAAAATATGAGAGGAAGGAATAATCTCAATGAATGTTTTTATTGTAATATATTTTTTATTTTATTTTATTTTTATTATTATTTTAATAGTATTATATAAAATTATTGAAATATATATAATGTAGATATTTTTGTTTATATTTTGAAAATAATTATATGACGAATTTATAATATTGAATAAGTATATATTTAAATTAATGAATTCTTTTAGTTAAAAGTCACGAATAAAAGATCTTTATAGAATTATTTAGAATATGATTTTAGTCTTAATTATTTGATTTTTTGGATCAAGTATTTAGAGGAATTGATATTTTGATAGATGGATATAGGTAACCATCATCTTTACTAGTTAGACTACAACCCTTTCAATTATAATAGTATCAACAACAAAAAAATAATCTCAAATTTAATAATAATATTTTTAATAGTATTTTATTTATTATTATTTATTTTTGTAACTGTTATATATCCTTTTCTGATTAATATTATTTATATTAATAGTAATAGTATTCTTAATTTATTAATAATTAGTATGTATAATTTAAATTTCAAATATATTTATTCGAAAAATATTGAGAGATATCAATTTCAAAAATATTCATAAATAGCAATCTTGAGATACTTATTTTAGATTTATTACATATTATATTGATTTATTGAGCAATTATTTTTTGTATAAAATTTATGTTGGTTTTAGTTACACCATTGTATTAGGTTTGGAAAAAATATTTTGGAGAAAAAAGATCCGAACTCTATTGTATGCTCATAATATTATTATTTTTCTATTGATAATTTCATGAAAGAAGAAAAATATTCCATTTCACGATCAAATGAATAGGAAATTTAAGGTCAAAACTATCCTATAGCAATCAAACAAACAATAAATTGAATATCAACATTCAATTATTAAAATCTTACAGACATTACAATCCATTATTACCCTTTACTACCATTGTAGATTATATTTATCAACATAACTAGTACAAATATCTTAAATAAATTGATTTGAGAAATAATAATAAATGTCAATTGAACTTCATTATCCTCTCTAAATTTTTTTTGGTTTATTGGTAATAGACAGAATCAATCTAGTTACATCTTATTATTGGACTCTAAAAAAAAAAGTTCAAACTATACCATATACCTAAGATATTATAATTTTAAGAAAAATTATTTTATGATAATCAAAAAGATATGAAATTTAAAGTAATTTATTAATTTTTTTATGCACTCATAAACATTACATTCCACCACCATTATCTACTATTACATCTCACCATCATTATTTACCATTGTAGGATGCCTATCAATATAATTCCATATAATAAAAGACATATAGATATACAAAAACAACTATATGTGTGTGTGTATGTATGTCTGCGTGCACACTTGAAATAAGATCTCCATTCAACATGAACATTTATTAAATTTATTCATATTAAAACAATATTTATTATTATCAAAGTTTTTAAAAAGTAATTGTGATTAACTAATCAATAAATGAATATTTGATTGATCAATTAATTTATGTATGAATGTTTAATTATAATTACAAGCTATTAAATCTATTCGTATTAAAACAATATTTATTATTATCAAAGTTTTTAATAAGTAATTGTGATTAACTAATTAATATATGAATATTTGATTGATTAATTAATTTATGTATGAATGTTTAATTATAATTATAGGCTAATAAAAGCATTTTTATTTAGTGATGATAGTGGTGACAACAAAGTGAATTTTAAAATCATTTAATTTAAATTGGTTTACCTATTTTTGAGAAATTTGGAATAAATTTCTGAAAATTAGTTCACACTAAGTTGCTAGTCTTAATGTAGGGTCCTATATTTGTACGAATAAAGAGGTAATTGGGTTGGCTATTTTTGAGAAATTTGGAATAAATTTCTTATAATACCTTGCTAGTCTCATAAAACTTCTTATTTCATGCACATTTTTGGGGCAAGCCACTCCATAATGGATCTTATCTTCATCGAATCAACTAAAATTCCATCTACGAAGATAATATGTCCCAAATATTTCAGTTTTATCTAAAAAAAATCACATTTGAACAACTTACCACAATTTTTTTGCTTCCTCAAACACTACAACACGAATTCCAAATGGTGTATATGTTCTTCCTCATTCTTAGAATAAATGAGGATATCATCCAAAAAAACTAACATAAAGTGATCTAGATAATAGCTAAACACATTGTTCATGAGATTCATGAATGTTTTTGAAGGATTTATTAACCCAAAAAAGAAACATTATAAACTCATAGTGCCCATGCTAAGTTCTAAACATTATTTTAGGAATATCTTCTTCTCAAATCCTTAATTGGTTATATCCCACTCAAAGATCTATATTCAATAAAATTATTACCCTACACATTTGATCAAAGAGATCATCAATGTGAGGCAATGGATTATTTTTCTTGATTGTCATTTTGTTCAACATCCTATAATCAATACATAGGTGAATAGTACTATCCTTCTTCGTAATGAACATGATTGGTTAACACTATGGTGACATACTTGGTTGAATAAGCCCCTTAGATAACAACTCATGTAGTTGAGCCTTCAACTCAAAAAATTCTATAGTCATCATTCTGTAAGGTGCCTTCGATTACAATTTTGAACTAGGTATTATGTCAATTGAGAAACTGAACTCCTAATTGGGTGGTAATACTAAAAATTAATATGGAAACACATCCTAAAATTTCCTAAGGAAAGGGTAATCCTCAATGGATGACTCCTTTGTTTTCTCTATATCATTTATTTTAACAATAAATGTCTAATATCCCTTCCTTTGAGCCTTCCTAAGCTGAATTACAAAACTATACATAATTTTTAACTCCTCTTTCTCACCTTGAATTTGAGTCTGATTCCCAAAATCATATTAACACTCTACTTTCTTCAGATAGTAATCTACCTTTGCTTTATGCTTATCAAGCTAATTCACCTATAGGATTAAATCGTATGACCTTAGTGGAGATACATAAATATCTACTACGGTAGTGAATTCATGCAACTCAATCTTAGATTCTACTAAACACCTATTAATTTTGACCTTAGCATCATTCCCATATTGCAGTGACCATGCATGTGGCATTGAACTAACTTTCCTAGACAACATAGAAAGCATACATGGATAAATAAAACACTTTTTAGCTTTAGTATCTGTCAAAATGGAAATAGGTTGACCAAAAATATTACTTAGAATCTCAATAGGTGAAGCTTTAAAATCAACTTGATGATTGTTAGTAGTTGCATAGATTCTCTAACAAAAGTTCCCTTGCTATTAATTACCCTTATGTTATCCTTCAGACTTTCCCTAAGTACATTCCCTAGCAAAGTTATCACCTCCATAGATGAAGCATATAATAGATGGTCCTTTCCTTTCTGACTGTTGGTTCCCCTTGAAACTAGATTTGAAATCACCATTCATTTTCTTGCTACTCAAGAAGCTACTGAACTTAGCCTTTTGACTCTTTAACTAATTTAGTATTATAAGATTACCATACTACTTACAAATGATTGAATAAGTATTACCCCTTTAAACTTCTTAATGGATTATAAGTGGTAATTTCAATGGAGTACATGTTGCCAAGTTTGAGACCTACGGTAAAATTTAAAATGAATGAGAAATATTCCATTTAATATAGGTCTATATAACTAGATAAAATGGATGAAAATATATTCTTAGTAGCATATAACCAAATTAAAGATAAAAGATGCCAAAAATCCTGGCATGATAGGCATATAAAAGTGAAATAATTTTAGGCTATGGATAAGTTATTAATCTATGATAGTAAATATAAAAATCTAGACAAGTTAAAAATAAGATGTATTGGACCCTACATAGTGGAGAATATTTTAGACTAAAAATAAATAAATATGATAAAATTTTTAGGCACAAATGGATCCCAACTAAAACCCTATACTACAGGTAACTACAGTGAAGGGCATAAAAAATAATGATGAAAGAACTAACAAGATGACATTGTCCTTTTAGTTACGTTAAGTTTGGTATAAGGTACTAATGTTCGCAATACCTAAATCTTAATTTTACGGTCATAAATCATCTCACCTCCTCATTAGGTTGGCATTGTCCTCATGGATGGGAAATTTGAATAAGGCTACCGTATTATCCTAAGAAAAACTATCTTGACACTTGGATTTATGATGACGCCAAAACAACCTATTGGGATAAATAAAAAGAATAGGATGTGGAAAATAAGTGACGAAGAAAATAAAAAACATTAGAAAAGATAAAAGAAGCTTTGGGAAAAAAAGGGGGATGAAGAATACAAATATAAAAATAATTTAGATCCCCAAAATACATAAAGAAAATAAATAAGGAAATAGGGATTATACTTATCATGTACAGAAAAACACTATGAGTGTGTGGTAATAAATTTTATACAACGAAAAGAACATAATAAAAAAATATGAACAAATTTTTTTGGCATTCTTTCCACAAATATAAAAAAAGGAAAGCAAAAAAATATGGGATTGTGGAAGAAATTAGTACACATTGGTAAGAGAACATGACATTTTATTAATAAAATAATTAGAAATGTTTACCACAGACGTAGAAATTGGTAAAAAGGAAAAGATGCATCTTTTGAAGAAATAGAGAGATAGCAGTGATGAAGCATATTGAATAAAATATAGTAGTAGTGAGTTTTTTTTTTTTCGCAAAATGAAAATAATCAAATAGAATAGTTTAATATAAACTAACATAGGGAAATGGGTGGATGGCGGTAACTACACAATCAGAAAAATTGTTAAAGCAATGGCATCACATAGATAAAAATGAAATAAATTAATGATAAGACATGTTTTTAGTGCCAAAACAAGAAAAATTAAGGAATGAACATGGATAATAAATGAGATTAAATGCATTAAAATTACTTAGCATGATTAATGGATAGATCAAATGAGGTATAAAGAAAGGGCTTTGTTAAATATAAAAACTACACAATCATTTGAGCATTGAAAGTCTAAAAAAATCCTTTTGTGTTCATACTCTATTAGAAGATAATTTCGCATCCACTTAGATGATGAAAATATGGATATTCCTCATGTTGTCATTACATAATATATTAAACAACCCAAATAAAAGAAACACCTACACAAATTAGAGAGCCTGGATGCATTTGGATATTTTTCTAAAATCCCCTCTCTCGTGACACATGTATAAGATTCTTATAGATAAAATAAGACATAATTCAAAAAAAACAATCATATTGCTTTATAGGTGGAGAGAAGCGTCATGATGTAGTTAAACCCACACACATAATAGTTGGAGTAAAATAAGGAGTAAACGATCATCTAGAAGTTGAAACTAGATGCATGGAGCTAGTTCCCTTATTTTAAACTAATGACAAGCATAAAAAAGTGATATTGAGAAGATCCCACAAAGACATTCTACATCTAGACAAACCCTATCACATCACACTATATGTGATTCAAATAGTTATAAAACTGAAGTATGGACATTCCACCTAGAAGTAAAATATAAATAAGAATGTTAATACAAGTTATCTAGCCATGATAACAAGGATGGGAGTTAATATTTAATCCATGTCAATACAAAACATGAAGGATCTTAAATTTATATGTGAAACAAAGGCCATTGATGTGAAGGTATACTACACAAATAAACAAGACTCAATAATAATAGGAAGTGTGAAAATAGTAGAGGATATTGTCTCCATATGCATGTAGTATGACTTGGTTACTACAATACACAAAAAATATTTAATGAATCTCTACAAAATCAAGAAAGGTAAAACCATCCATAACTTTTGGTATGGTTCACTTCTTTTAGTAATAGCTATGTACTTTTAAAAAAAAATATTCTGGGACACAAGGGGCCAATAGATTGGAGTTCATATTCCCCTATATAATCCCAAATAATATCTACAAGGAAAGGTATCACTATAATATATGAGATAGAATATCTTATTTAATGGGAGAAATGATTAGGTATATAGTAGAGGGGAGATTCCAAATTCCAATAAATTTTTCTAAAAATATTATATGTAAGTTTAGTTCACAATAAATGCAAACAACATTTACGCTAATATTTGTGTTAAAAATGTTGTACCCCTTCCACCTCTATCCTATGAAATCAATGATGAAAAATTTGAGGTTGTAATTATTGGAACTAGGAGTCTACCGTCAAACCCTAGGCACAATAATTCTTCATAGAAATAGGGTTGGGTTCTCAATAGAGGGAGGAATAAGAGGATATATATGAAGATGAAACACCATTATCACAAGAAGATATAGATACATCTCAACCTCAACCTGGTACCTACATATCCTGAAGGCTAAGAAAATAAATCATAATTTGGAAACACTAAATGATGAAAAAGAAGAGGAAGATGACACAACTACATTTTTAGTCAAGGATTCTACCATACAGGAGGAGTTGGGAGAAGAATAAATGGAAAAAAGGTTCCCCCTTACTTCATGAGGAAGAGGAAAGTATCACCTTGAGAAGGGTTGTCTATGAAAAAAAAACTACTCAGACAACAAAGGAATAAGAGGGGTCACCTATAACATATTTAGTATTTGGGAAAACTTTACTACATATGAGTGAAGGAAAAATAAGGAGAAGTTATTCACTGTAGCTAGAAAATAAGGGAAAAAATAAATGAAAAGTGGTAAAGCCCAAGGGTCGAGGTAAAACACTGGTGACATATTTTTAAAACTAAGTGAAATGTATATCTCATTTATGTGGCCATGGAAAATAAAATACTATTGGGAAAGGCCAAATACATATAAGAGGATATCATCCAACAATGAAAACAATTATAACAATAAATTATGGAAGAAACTAATTATATCAAAGAGATTGTAAAGTCAGCCATTCAACAAGCTAGATAACTATTAGAAAAGGATAAATCATACAGGGAAGAGGTGGAGAAAATAATAATAGATAAAGAAACATAATAGAAATTAATAAGGGAAGAATAAGCTAAAATAATAATAGATGAGAATGGGAAGAGGGAACAAGAGGAGAAAAGGATAGAAGAGGAACATAAAAATAAAATAGTAGATGTGGAGAAAAAAATACAAGAAGAAAAACAATTTAAATTAGAAGAGGAAAATTTGAAAGATAAAAAATGGGAAGAATAGAAAAGGAAAACTCATTAAGAGGGGAAAGTAGAGGAGGAGAACCAAAAGGAACTAGCAGAAGATGAGGAGTACAAAAAGAAAAATGAAAAACTAGAGGAGGAAAGGGAGACCGAAAAGAAAAAACATGAGGAACAAGAAGAAACAAAAAAGGGAGAAAAAGGGAATGGGTAAGAGGTAAGAAACCCTTCTAAGAGTTGTAAAAAAACAAGGGATATAATTCATATTTCAAAATAGAACACCTTGGGAAAATTAGGAATCAAACATAATAGCATAGTTTACTCCTATGGACCTCTTGAAGAGAATAAAAGTAGAGTTGGAAAGATACAGGCAATCCAAAACCATCATCATGGTGCTATAAAGTTTTCTTCAACCTTCTGCAAGAGGATAAACTCAAATAGCCCTAAAAAAACTAACCCTAATAATAAAGGAAATGGTTGGGTAAACTCTCATTAGGAGTTCCAAAGGATATTGGATGGTGTGATGTGAAAGTATTAAAGATGGAATCAAAACATGCCTCAATGCATTAACCAATTCCCTCCCACAACATGATCCTGATAAAACATTGCTAATAGATAAATAGTTGAAGGACCCTATGGAGAATTTTATAAATCATGCAAGAACCATAGTTGATAAAATCCTAATAAAACTTGAGGCCAAGGAGGAGTATAAGGAAGAGTTGTTAGGGCCACTCAGAGGATAAAATCAAATAAGTAGATAAAAATGTAAGGAGAAAGTAGGGAAACTATAGGAGACAATGAAATTTGCAGTTAACTACTTTGCCTATTCACTAAGATGGCCTCTGTGGAAATATGATAAGAAGGAAAATTTGGAAGCCATGGAAAAATAATCAAGTGTTATCTCAACTAGATTTGGGACCCAAAACATCCTATCCAAGGTATAATGATCAATGATGATATCTTTGCATGAGCAATATAAGGAGAAAAAATTACAATGGATATCAATCTATGAGGATATGGAGGATTATGGTATTTTCTTGAGCACACAGATGGAAAATATGGAGGTAAAGATCAAGGACCATCAAAATTACTTGAAAATATAAGAAAAGTCCTTAGTTTTGGATGATATAATGATGAAATCTAAGGATAACATGGCCTTAGAAGGAAAATTTTTGGAAGCAAAGGTGATCCTCCTGAATTGAAGAAATTTTGCCAATGAGATGATGAGTAAATACAAGAAACATCTACATAAGGGAAGGAAATCTAACTCATGATTCTAAAAATTTAACAAGAAAATTATGTTACACTTAGATGAATTGAATAATTTTTGGTACTTGTTAATAATTAGAGTTGTCTTGAGGATGAGACCAATGTATAAAGGTTAGGAAAAGGTTGGTAGGACTATTTATTAGTTAAAAGACCAAGCCATTGCTACTATAGAGTTGATTCCTTTATTACAACAACATGAAACTTCTACATACTGATAAAATAGAGGATTTTACCAATTGGGTATTGTGGTAACAAATAATATATTTAGAAAACAAAGGATGACTAGATTAAATAAAGGGCATCTCTCACACAGGGATGACCATTGAATTGTTTTGTATTGAGTCGGTTTTATAACACAACATTGTAATAGAATAACATAACATAGAAGAGAGAAAATATATAGAGAATAATTATAAGAGGTTATAGATCAGATTAATATGTGTAATTTCTTAAGGTGGTATAATGTAAATAAATATCTAAACATTGTATTCAGTGGTTTATATATATAAAGAAAGAGAAGCTAGAGTAGAAATTACTGTGTACTATGTCATTTATGGTTTACTCTGAATATAGACACTACTTATTTTTTAGTGAATGTTAAGTTTTCTAGCCAATACTAAACATTTCATTACATTAGTCTAACTAAAGTTAACCTTTATCAACATAAGTTATATGTAGCCAACAACTTCATATTTTATGTTCACATTGTTCTTCTTAACTCTTATTGAATATCACAATTTCATCATATTAAACCACTAAAAACATACCATTGTAATCTCATAGCACTATGATTTTCACCCTCATAAACATGTTGAGTGCATTATATAATCTGAATGGCATCACCATACACTCATAAAATCCATCTGTAGTCTTTATTGTTATTTTCTATGTATCCCCTTCATGAATCTGAAATTGATGGTATCTACTCCTTAGATCAATCTTAGTAAAAATATTATCTTGTAAGAACATCATCATATTATCTAAATGAGGTATATGAGATATATATTTGATAGTTATTTTATTGATTTCTCTACTATCCATACGCATTGTCCATGTCTCATCTTTATTTTGAGTTATCAACATTGGTGTTATAAATGGACTCATCCTCTCCCTTACTTTAACTTTTATCATGAACTCAATAACATATTATGTATTTTATGTTGGATTAATCCTATAAGCCATTTGATTAGGTAGATTTAATTCTAGAATTGATTCAATATGATGTTGAATGTCTCTCTTTGGTATTAAACCATTTGATAACTTATCAATTATAACATATACATATTCTTTCAACACTTCGGTTGCTTCTACTATTATTTTCCACATTTTTGTGTCTTTTTCATTTTCTATTAATGTATAATAACTACCTGTCATATTCATGTGTTTGATAAATTCTTTCATGGAAAACATGCATTTCGCATACCCTTCTTCTTTAAGAGGTAATGAAACCACCTTTATACTACCTTTCCAAAAGGTATATGTATTCATTGCTTCATTATGAATTACCTTTTTTTCATATTGCAACAACCTTTCAAACAACACATGGCATGCATACATTAGAATAACATCACACCATATTTTATATATGTAATTTTTTCCTATATAAAACTTGATTAAACACCTTTTATATATTGTAACTTAATTTTATTTCTTAAGCCATGAAATTCAATGAGGATAAGGATGTTTTTCACATTACAATCCTAGTTTCTTTACCATTTCTTTAAAACTCATATTTTCACAACTACCAACATCAATAACTATTTTGTATATCTTACCTCCTAAAGTGTACCTTGTATATAAAATATTGTAATCATCGATGAATCACGACCTTCTTTATTCTATACATGTTCTTTCCTTAGAGCTATCATGTTTTTCCTCATCATGAGATTTTATCCTATGTCCATTGCTATAATCTTTGTATTTTATTCTTTTGTTTTATCCTCAACCAAATCTACTATTGGGTAATCCTCTTGTCTCCTTTCTTATTCATGATAGTGTGGACACTTAAACTCTTTGTGTTATGACAATAGTTTAGTGGAAGAATAAATAGATTTTTAAACAAATCAATATACAACATATTTGCAAGCTAAGTAAGAAATGATGGAAATAACTAACAAGAGAGGAAGAATATTACACAAACTCAAATGAGACCCAAATGATATAATATTATTAAAAAAAAAATTCTAGTCTCTCCATTTGCGTACATTAGCTTATAAAGGCTTTTCCACTTCCCCTCACATGACTCTTCCTTCACATAATGTAGCTTTCCTCCTATCTTGAACCATGTCCAGCCACTCTACCACCACCGCTCCCCATGCATAGTTTCATAAACTCTATTTTTTAACATATATATAACAAGCATGAATATGTCATCGAAGTTTCTCAAGAATATATCCAGGGTGGTGCCCACCACACCTAGCCTACAAGGAACCATATTTATGGAGAAGTAGCACTATGGTAGAGGTGACCATCATGGTCTTGGTTATGTTTTCGGATCTCATATATATTCTTAGTGCCACTAAAATACAAGTCACCACAAGATCAAGTAGCAGAAACACTAAAAATAAATAAATAAGAAAATTAACATTTCTAGTTGTCTTTTCCACATAACCATTGCTTGGCCCATTAGACTTGCCTTCTCTAGCCATTCTCCAAAGCACAACCAAAAAGCAAGTGAAATTGGCATTAAAACATCCAAGAGTCCCATATCCTTATATTCATATCACCTCCACTTCCACCCAAAGCAACCCAAACCCATGTAATCCATTCTCAACTCTCATGGCCTCGAATAAATCCCAGAATATACCTATTTTAACTGAATGACATCTCCAACCCTCCAACCTGAAGTTCAAAAAATATTTGAATCCTTTTGTCATGTAAAAATCTAAAAAAAAAAACACCAATATCTTGCATGTCCCATGGAGAGAAAAAAATCAATCCCATGGGATTAGGAGGATTCAAAACCTTAACCTTCATCTTGTGCATATCAACTCTGTTAGGCTCCATTAATAATGCATCCATACCGTTATTGACAATAGTTTAGTCAAAGAATAACCAGATTTGCAAACAAAGCAATATACAACGTACTTGCAAGTTATGTAAGAAATGATGCAAATAAGTAACAAGAGAGGAAGAATATTACACAAACTCAACTGAGACCTAAACAATATGATCTTATTCAAATAAATGCCCTACTCTCTCCATCTCGCACATTGACCTATAAAAGCTTTTCCACTTCCCCTCACATGACTCTTCTTATCCATGACTATTTGACTTCCTTCTTTTTGGTGCATATATTTAGTTTATCCAAATAATACTAAATATTATTTATATTTACCCTTGGTAACATTGTATCCTTATTGTCCACATATGTAACAAACATAAGGTCTACGTGAACCATTACATCCTATGCCACTGCCATAGCCTCTCCCTCTATGAAATCCTCTTCTTCTTTATTGATATTGAAACCTTTGTCTATTATCTTCTTATTTTTATGTACTACAAGGTAATCCTCCTCTAGCAAAATTAACCCCACCTCACCACCTTACTAGAGGTGATTGTCCTCTTTTTGGCCTAGTCGATCTTCTAAAATCTTGTCTATTTTGTTTTTGTTCTACCTTTAAAGCTAATTGATAATCCTATTCCATGAAAAATATTCTATACATGCTCAATTCATCTTGAATAAAAAACTTAAAACCATTTACATTCCTTGCAACCATCTATTTTTTTGTTTCATCATGTTCAACTCATATGGAAATATTATAGCTTTTTTGTATATTATTTTATATATTTTTATCCTTTTGTCTTAAATTATAGAATATTTTTTATATATTTTATGCATAATCTACATGAAATTTCTCCCTCATCTTTTTCTTCATCTTGCTCCAAGTGTGGATATTTTCTTTACCCTTTCTATGTCTCTCTTTCTAAAGGTGATCCATCAAATAGTTGCATGACCCTTAAATTTTTTGTATGAAAACTTTAATTTCTTGTCTTTTCTTAGATATTTCCATTCAAAAAACGTTTTCATGTTATATAACTAGTCTATCAATTCAATTGGTTTTAAACTACCTCCATACATTGAAAATTCAACCTTGATTCCTTCGTTCCTTCCCTCTAAAACACAAATAATCCTTTATTTTTTTGATGGTGGTCATTCTTTTTATTCATTATTTTTATAAAATTATTATTAATGATGTATCTCTTCTTCTATTTCATCTCCATCTTGCCTTTGTCATTGATTTCTGACATTTGTAACAATCACAGTTAATTATTCCATTTGCCTCTATAGTGGTTGCGTAGTCCACTTCATATGTACAATTCCTCCTTGTCATATTTCCATCCTTATTAATCTTATTAAATCATATAAAACTCTCAGAAAATATAATTTCAAAACCCAATAAAAATATACAAATATATCACCTCCAAGAGTCGAACTTGTTCTAATACCAGGTGATAAATCCACAAACTAGCAAAGTATAAATATTAATATGCACAAACCTAAATTTTCTTGAAAAAAATATCCTTATTAATTCACCTTAAATAAATAAAATAATTACATAAGAGTATTTAAATAAACCTTAACTCAAAATTAGAGGTGACATGTGAAATTAAAAAATCTAAAAAAAAAAAAACTACCTAGTGTTAATTACCTCTACTATAAATAACAACTTACTTATTATAACTCTTTTTTGAAAGTTTGGATGGGAATTAAATTTTAAATATATCATATAAATATTAAATTAATGATGTTGGATGTGTTTCAACCCAAGTTCACATCTGGTTACAAAGTTATCTTATTTATGTTATTTTTAGCATGACTAAAATTACTATAACGCAATTTCGGGCCCTTAGACGATCTTGTATGGATCTCCAAACATATTGGAATTGGCCCTAAATAGAGAATATAGTTATGTTTTCATGATTCTTTCCTTTATATTAATTTTACATAAACAAGAGATCAATCAATTTTATGATTTAAAATGTATGGCCTCGAGAAGATAGGTCTATGCACCATTCTCTTCTTGTTAAAAACTTGGCTTTGGTGAGTTGTCTTGATTATATACTCTTGTGATTTATTCTTGTCAATATTTTTAAACTCCCATTTTGAAATCCAAGCATTTTCTTCATATTTTAATCCTTTTCACTATACCAAATACTAGTTATAACTTCATTATCTTAGGATCACTATTTTTGTATGTAGAACCTGCACTATCTTTTATTTATTGTTCTTTGACACTATTTATTCCAATCCACTTATTTATATTCTTCCCCTACATCATCTTCTCCATGAAAATAATATAAATCTAAAAAATTAAATACTAGAGAGATATCAAAATTTTGTTGTATACTTACCTCATAAGCATTGTCATTAGTGTTTTTCACAATTTTGCACGCATCAATTTTCTTGTACTTCAACTTGTTGTATGTTTATTTGGAAAATATTTCTTTTCTAAAATACACCATCACCAAATATAATTATTAAAATACCTTTGACCTTATTACTACAACCACTTTTGATTACATTCCTATAGATGTTTTCTTACTTATTTGTATAATTGGTGTATGTGCTTTGAAAATATTTTAGCATCATTAATAACTCATTATGAAATTGATAAACACATAAAATATAAAATACCCATATTATTTCTACCATAAATAATTTTAAATGATGATGATCTTATTGATCTATTCATGGAACTTTTATACGCAAAATTAGTTTGTGGTAAATCCAAGCCCTATTGCATAGTCTTCTCTCCAAATATGCATCTAAAAATATTTCCCAACTCATATTTATTTCTTATATTTATCCATATGTTTGTGGGTGGTATTCAATAATAAATTTTAGTTTAGTTCCCTATTTCTTCCATAGATTCCTCTAAAAATGACTTAGAATTTTTGTATCCTTATCTAATGTAATGGTTTTTGGAACATCATAAAATCTCACATCCTTAAAAATGAGTTTTATTATTCTAATGGAATCATTGGTTTTATTACATGAAATTAGATGAACCATCTTATAAATATTTTATATAAAAATAAAAATTGAATCATTACTCTCTATGTGTTTTGCAACCCCAACATTAATTTCATACTCAAATCTATCCATGGGTAATCTTGGAACTAGTAATGTCATGTACAACCCTGTATTTTATGCATGGTCTTTAGTCACTTACAATATCATACATATTAAAACACATCTTGCCACATCTCTCTTCATTTTTTTTCCAAAACTATTGTCTTCTTCTTACAAAAATATCCACCCAAACCACCACTATGCAATTCACTTATAATATTATCTCTTAGAGACCCAACTATAATACATAATTATTTTCCATTGAACACACACACACACACACACACACACACACACACACACACACACAGATATATATATATATATATATATATATATGATGAGTAACACACACGCGCACACACACACACACACACACACACACACACACACATAATGCTTGTCTCACCTATTAATAGATTTTTACTTGGCTCAAATATCTTGCCAAATCTGTATATTTTTATAAAATTCCTTAACAACTTCAAATCCAACTACTTCACTCACAATAGTGGTTAATAGTGTCACTCATGTGCTCAAAGGACCAACTTATTGATTATACTTTCTTGATTTATGCTTCAAAACAAAACTATATCCCTATAAGAAAGACACACACTTCGCAGGCCTACTATTTAACTAATTTTGAGTGTTCATGTAATTCAAAGCCTCATGATCCTTAAATAAGATAAACTCCTTAGACACCAGATAGTGTTTATAATGTCTTAGTGCTAAGACAATGGCATAACATTCAACATCATATGTAAAATACTCATTTTTTTCCTAATTCAATTTATCACTATCAAGTCTAGTGCTATCAGGTCTTTTTGTACCCCATGGATGAGAATGACCCCAAGCAAGGGCTATTATATGATGACATCTCAAACATGGTGAACCCCTTTCATGAGTGCAGTGCGTTTTGTAAATCTAGACTAGCCCCTAACAACATGTCTCCTATGGTGAGGCTTGAAGTAGGTTCTATGGCATCTCCTTACCCTATTTCATACGTTCCCTCTCCTTCATTCTTGTTGGCTAACCTTCATGTGTCCTTCTCTAATGAAGTTCCTAATCTATATCTTTTTGATCAGGCCATACTAGATATCGAAATAGAGTTGGGAATTTGTTGTTTATTTAACAAATGTGTGGGTTCTCCACTCTCTATTATATACCTAGATGATTCGGACAAGGTTGTGTGGATCTCCTTTCAAGATCCTTCCTACACCCTAATTAACCACAAATTATTTTAAGTGGTCTTTATCTTCTCTTTGAATCATGAATTTTGTTTGGTCTTTGGGACCCTAGTTTCTTGGAAAATTTGGGGTATTTTTCTCTTCATGGACTTTGTTATTTAATCTTGTAAATGTTGTGGTAACTATGGCATCCCTTTGGATCATGATCTAAAATATCTACTCCCTCATTTTGAGAAAGGAAGAACACATTGACATGTTGATCAATCAAGGGGTATCTTTTGTGAAGTTGGACAAGGATTCCCTAGAGAATATATTCATGAGATTTTATGCAATTATATATATCTCTAAATTTATTTAGTATGCCATTCATATTTATTTTCACAGGGCTCGTGTCTCTAATTTATTAACTTTGAAGGATTTTCATTCAAATGTTTGTGCTACAATATCATCGAGCACTAAGCTTTGGGTGTTCTTCTAGGGGAATTGCAGGTGTTCCTCACTCTCAGTTGGTTTGGAATGAAAAATAAGGATACATAAATTAGGACTTTTTATGGAATAATTTATCAACTGCTAGGCTCTTCTCCTCCTTCCTTGTTGAGGGATCCTCCTCCAAATAATTTGGTCTATTCCTGGAATGATGTTAATTCAGTTGGGCCCACTACCCTTCTCATCCCATTGGCCTACTTTATGTCCCCCTCTTGTTCCCCTCAAGCTAATCTCAAAGCCCATGTGGACACAATAGGAAAAAGGAAGGGTCAAAAGATGGAAGCAGAAAGGTTGAGGTCCTATGTTGAAGAATTGTTGAATGAAAGGAACTAATGGACTATATAATCCATCCTCTCCCATCACCATGGAAGAAGACTCACCCCAACCATTGGCTGATTTGTTATTGATTACTTTTGGGTGTTTTCACTAGCTGGCTTTTGGTTTTATTGATTTCTTTCAGTGAAGATACAATGCCCATTCTTGGCATCCCCTCTATGTAATTTTGGCTAATGATTAGCTATTGATTATGGAATTTCAATGCAATTTGTTATTTTTCATGGTTATTTTGGTTGTTGTATTTTTTATTGGCTGTATACTCTCTTTTTTTATGGATTTTGTTTGGCTTGTCTCTAGTTTTCCTATTGATGTTAGTTGCCTTTGTATCAGGGTGAGTGGTCTCATCAAAACCTTCTCTTTTACCGAATAAAACTAGAAAACAAACTTATTAATAATTCAAACTACTCTATTTGACTATCGACCATACCAAACTATTAAAAAAACTTGGTAAATCGATCCATAATCTGAAATCATCATAGATCATATTATGGACCAAACTAAAATAAAAAACTTAAAATATAATATTATATATTGACAAGCTAAAACAAAAAATGACTATGGAAACAAAACTTTAAAAATCTATGAATATGACAAAGGAAAATGTGGAATGTATTTACATTGCCTATCCATTGCATTGGACTCTCCCCATACTATCTTGGATTTCATATCATGATTTTCATATGCCAATATGTCAATATGAGGAACAACATTGGAGTGAAATATGGCATAGCCTATATAATCCTTTAGAATTTCATCTACAGTCACATGCACCTTTAGCTTCACTCATTCTCCTTCTAACTTCAGGTTTTTTCCATTCTCCCATCATTTTAACAAGCTAATCTCTACTACTATAGAATTTGAGACGAAGATCTCCATTATATTCTCCCTTGTCCAAAGAATATGAATATGAGATATTTGATGACCTATAATTTCTTAAATTCATGACAATAAAATCAAAGATGAACCTTCTCACTAAAAACATGCTTTCAAGCCTAGAATTTTTGTTCATGATTATGACATAATGCACCCTACACGGTGCATGCTGATAATTTTAAATATTTTGTAATTCAACTAGAAAATAGAGGTGTTTGGCCTTGATATTTTTAGATCCACCAAAAAGCTTCACTCTCACTCCCAAATTATTCACCAACAATACCATAAACTAACACTAAATAAACCAATATTATTTTTTCTCAACAAAATAATAGTTTTTAAACTTAAAACTTATTTTCTACATTCCCATAGGCTATCATAGGTCTTATGAATTTCAAAAAAATAAAAATAAAGTGTTTCCCTTAATTTTTTTAATTCCATTTCATATATTAAAACATGCTCTGATACAAAATTTTGAAATTGGACTAGCTTTGCACAATTAAAAAACTAACTTTCATTATTTAACAATCACACATTTCATATAGACATGTGATCTCTTATAGATAAGCATTATATCTTTATCACAAAATCCCTACAATATTTCTATAAACCCATTTACGTAAGTTTATAAATAAAATATATATAAAAAATATAATATACTAACTAGATTACATCCCAAATAGTGTACATACTAACTATAAAAGATTCAATAGAAATGCATTTCCAATACTGCAATACATTTCTAAGTTTGCATTACATTTCCAATCATGTGATGCATTTCCAATGCCGGGATGAATTTTGAAGCTTGTGATGTATTTTGATGTCTGTGACGCATTTCTAAACCTGCATTATATTTCCAAGCATGTGATGCATTTCCAATCGTATGATGTATTTCATAGCATGTGATGCATTTCCAATTCTTCAATTCATTTTCAATCCCACAATACATTTCCAATCATGTGTGATTCATTTCCAAGCAAGCGATGCATTTCAAAGCATGCAATGCATTTGAAATCCCATGCTTCATATCCAATCATGTGATGTATTTCCATGTTTGTGATGTATTTCCAAGCCTAAAATACATTTTCAAGCCTAAGAGTGTGATGTGTTACTAAAACTACAATGCATTTCTTAACTTGTGATGTTTTTCTGATATTTCAAGGGTGATACTCTTCCAAGCTTAATATTATTTCCCTTATGTTAATGTTTTATTTAATCCATATAGTTTGATGATAAACAAAATTAAATTTATTGAATAAAATTTTGTCATGATATTTGTTCTTAATATAATACATTATATTCTTCCTTAGTCTATTTCATGATTTCTATTATAAAAAATAAGTGATTATAATATGCATGATAAATATTTATTGAAATAAAATGCACATACTTTAAACGATTTAACTTATGATATCATATCTCGAGATGAGTTTAATGAAAGTATTTTTTTTAATTTTTAAAAATATGAAAAAACATTCTTCTCTTCCTAAAATTATGAAAATGGCAAATGGAGTAGTACACGCACGTGCACACACAAATAAAAACCAAAAAAATCCCTACATGTTAACAGTCAAGAAACTAACAACAACATTAGGTCATACAACACAATCTAGCAAACTCCCAAATAAGCAAGAGCACCATAAAAAATAACATTTTAAAAATCCAGCTACACCAAATGAAAATAAAAATCCAAGAGGCGATTACAACATGACACGATACTAAAAGCAGAAACTAAGACATTCAATATCTCATCCCACATATTTACCCCCATCATCGAAATCATACAAATATACATTATCATGCGTGAAGTAAAATATGTTCCCTAATATATCTCGTATTTGAAGCATATCAAGTCTCTTAGGAGAAATTATTTTCCCAACATTTATGAAACCCCAATCCCACAATCCATATTTCCACACCCTCAACCTATTTTATCAAGCTAGTGCAGTACTCGCCATTTAATAAAGGGGAATTCCACTCACTTTACAATATTAGTAAGGGTAGAATTATAGATATCTAAAAATAATTATTTAATCATTTTATAAATTTCATCAAGGCAGGGTTTTTTATAACAAAGTGAACCATATAAAAAAAAAAGGGGTTTGCTCAGAATGAACTTAAATCTTATGTTCAAAATTTAAGTCATTCATCTTTCTAGATAAAGAAGTTATGATATTTGAGTGTCATTTGTTCTATGTCAAACTACCTACAAAATAAATTATTTCAACTGTTGGTCCTAGACCTAATTTTCTAAATTAATCTTTAAAATGTCTTGCATATCCTCAACCTTTCACTCCCCTATCATTGAATCCACAACATCCATGCCCAACATTGATTTTATTAAACTAACAACACTAATGTATGATAGGTTGAATATTTTAATGTACGATATGGTATACAAGGCTTACCATTAAATTTAAAAGAAAATGAATTGTAAAGTGTATGCATCTCTTTAAAAAGACTAGGTCACAAAAAGACATGCTCTTTTAAAGAAATGGTATTTTTCAAAAGATTTAAAAAAAATGAAAGACGATAGTTGTGACATGAAAATGATGTAAATAATTTCTAAAGATTAGATTAAAAAAATCTATCTTTTTTAAAATAAATTATTTTTCAAATGATTTTTAAAAAATGAAATAAAATGGTTGACACGAAAATAATGGAAAGAATGTGTGATTGAAAAATTTACTAAATATTGATATTAATAGTTTTATTTATTAAACTATATATAATTTATTACTATTTATATAAATTTAAAAATATTTAAGTAGAAGGTAGAAATGATTGATTCATTTATTATTAAAATTTTTTAGGATGATTTTATTATTAAAAATAATAAATCAAAGATTATATAGTAAATTGTTGGTGAAAATATGGCAAAAATATTCACAATTTTTTTGTTGGTCGTGTAAAGCCAAGTAAAGGCAAAATAAAAAGTGAGCCCTTAGGACAACTGTGTTGGTTGGGAAAAACCCATTAAGTAAAACCAAAAAACTAAGAAAATCCCAAAATTAGTAGTGAACACTATAGATCATCACCGTAGACTGAGACATTGGGAATGGCCACAACTGCAGAGAGAATTGCGATCATTGCTACAACCACCACCTTCACTACAATGATGGATAAACCAAAGAAATGCATCCATAATAGCCACATACATGATTGCTACCTCCATTGTATAGCCAAAGAACACACCAACACACTGACCAAGGCTATAACAAATTATAGGAGTAAACCCTAAGCGACACCACCAAACAAAAAACAAGCACGAACCCCTGGTAGATAGAGCACAAATATTAAACACACTAAACATGAATGCCATGCTGAATAGAAAACACAGATAAAATACAAAAGAAATACATGCCATAAAAAAATGCAATACACTAGAACCAATTGATGCACAAGAGGTGCCATGACAACCCTCCTTAACTCCCCTAACCTTTTGCACTCGTTGAACCATGCTCAATACAAAGAAATCTTAAAATAAAAGTTTCAAAGTAAGGGAGGAAGATAGGCAATGCCTCACTCCCATTTTCTATCCTCTACCAAATGGTTGATCCATTTAAGATATTTTAATGAAAATATTAATAATTATGTGGAGAGAAATAATGTGATTATAATACATGATTCAAAAATATTTAAGTAAAAAGGAGGAAATGGTTGATCATTTAAAATATTTTAATGAAAAATATTAATAATTATGTGAAAAGAAAATAAAGTGAATATAAAATATGTTGTTCAATCTATTTTATATAAAACATATATTTGACAATTATATATATATATATATATATATATATATATAAGATTACAATCGAGGAAAAAAAGTTCTGAAGTATAGTTATATACAGTGTGAAAGTGTTATTGGGATGTCATTGAAAAGTACAAGAGAATAAATGGTAACATGTAAATTATGAGAAACTAAAGGTTATATAATTATAAATTATAGTTAATAAAATATTTAAATTATGTTATGATTAAAGGATTTATATAAATAATTAATATTTAATATTTATGAGGAAGAATTATTGTTTGAAAAAAATATCTAATATTTAGAAAAGGAGATATGGTTTATTTATTTAATAGATTTTAAGGAGAAATGATATTAATTGTGAAAATAAAAAGAATGTAATTATAATATATATCATTTAATCTATTTTAGGTGGGGAAATAGATAAGAAAATAATAATATAATATAGGAATAGAAAGTTCCATATATCTTTATAAATTATTGGAATGTTATCGAGATGTTATTTAAAAGTATAAACGAATGAATAATAATATATAAACTATGAGAATATACAAAGTTTATTTTGAAATAAGTATGGATTCAATCCATATTTATATCGAATGGAGTTTTTATAGCGAATGTAAATTATATTATATATAATATTTCATATTTTCTTGTTTTCGTATATATGATTATCGAGTTATATTGATAGGTATCTTATAATGTTAAGGGAATGGTGGTGGGCTATAATATCTATGAGTGCATAATATTAATAGGTGATCTTAATTTTAACGTTTATTTTTTTAAAAATTATAATATCTTAAACAAATGATAGAATTCGGACTCCTTTTTTCTTTCCAAATTCAATATTACAATATAATTAAATTGAAACTATTTATAAATACTAAAAAAATGAAAAAAAATAAAATAATAATAATATTTATTAATATTTTTCAATAAACAAAATAAATACTTTAAAATTGATATCTCTATATTTTCCAAATACATTTATAATTCAAAAAAAAATATAACTAATTATTAATAGATATAACAACTAATACGAAATACTATTAAAATGACTATCATTAGAATTGAGATTTTTTCCAAATTTTCAGGGGACAAGATCGCCATGCGGAAAGTATCTTTCACTTTTAGTTATGAATTTAAAATGAATGTCTTTTATTTTCTTCGTTCTTCAATTGTCAATCTCGTGCTCAGACTTCCAAATAATTTATCCGACTTGTGACGATAAGAAGTTTGTGGCGTCCTGCATTTGGAATCTATGTGGGTTGGATTACATCGGATCAAATCAAAGACTTGGGGTGTATTCTCATTAAATGGAAATAAATTAATATGTTTTTTTGTTTTTAGCCAAAAGAAATATCTTTATAAATATTTATTTAAGTTTAGAGTAGATGTACAAGATTAAATCGGATCAAATTAATTAATATTATTATGAGAGAAATAGAAATATATAAAGATTAAAGATCTCTGTTGATAATTGTTAGATTTTAAGAGTGAAAAATAATATTCAAGGATATAAAAAGATGGCTCAAAAAATTCGTGACAATTAGATAAAAATGTTTGAACTGGACATGTAAAATTAAAAAATCTAAAAAAATAATAAACTATTTAAAGTTAATTATTTTTACTATAAATAATAACTTACTTTTCTTAACAAATTTTGTATGCAATATCAAATAGATCTAGAATTTTAAACATATCCTTTAAATAATAAAGTCATGATGTTGGACAAGTTTCAACCTACGTTCACGTCTAGTTATAAAATTATCTCATTTTTGTTACTTTTAACATGACTAAAAACACTAGAATGCAATGTCAGACCTTTAGATTATATCATATGGCTCTCCAAACATCTTATAATTGGCCCTAACCAATGAATATGTTGATGGCTTCATTATTGTTTTATTTATTTTTGTTTGGTGCAAATAAGAGCTCAAGTAGGTCAATGAGTCAAAAGTTATGGCATCCAGAAGATAGGTCCCCCATCATTTTCTTCTGGTTGAAAACAAATCAACACCTATAATTGTTTTGATTATATTCCTACCATTTATTATTTATCAATATTTTTCAAATCCCATTCTAATATTCAAGTTTTATCTTTCTATTTTAATCCTTCCCACTATACCAAATACATGTTATAACTTGTTTGTTCTATGTTCATTATCTTCTTATCCAAAACATATATTATCTTTTATTTATTCTTCTTTGGTACCTATTTCTTCTAATCCACTTCTTCATATTATTCCCCTTCACTATATTCTCTATGAAATTAATATAAATTTTAAGTATTAAATATTAGAGAGATATCAAAATTTTATGGTAAAATATATATATATATATATATATATATATATATATATATATATATATATATATATATATATATATATATATATATATATATCCTTCTTCAAATATCATTGACCTTCTTTTTACATATGTTACTACTTTATACTTGCCTGTAGCTTTCTTATGAATTCTTCTTGTAATTGTTGTATGTACATTACAAATGCTTCTGCATCGTCACTAACTTGCTCTACAATTGGTAACTACACCAAATCTAAAATACCCATAGGATTTATACTATAAATAATTTGAAATTATGACTTTCCTGTTGATCTCTTCATTTAACTATTATATGAAAACTCAAATTATACTAAAGCCAAGTCCCATTGTTTGGGATTTTCTCCAACTATGCATCTCAATATATTTCTCAAGCTCATATTTACTACTTATATTTGTCCATCTATTTGTGGTTGGTATGCATTACTAAATTATAGTTTATTTCCCAGTTTCTTCTATAGATCCCTCCAAAAATGACTTATAACTTGTGTCCCTAATTAATGAAATGGTTTTTGAAACACCATGCAATCTCACAACATCTTTGAAAAGAGTTTTGTAATTCTAATTGCATCATTATAAAATGAACCATCTTAGAAAATCTATCTACAATAGAAAAATTGAATCATTACCTCTCTATGTGTGTATCAACCCCAACAAAAGTCCTGTTGTAGGCTAAAATTACACCCTTTGTGGGAAAATTTTGTAGGCTCTCTCACTTCTAGCTACAAGCATTGGGACAACCTTAGGCTGTGGGTATCCTGTAGTGAAGTTGAACCTCTACGATTTTTAATGAGGCTAGATCCTTAAATGATTTAATCCATCTTCCTCCCACACACTAAAACCTATTGTTGACCAAGGAAAAGGGAGAGAAAGATAACATGAGAGGGAAACTTAAGCTAAGGATGGTGATACACCAAAGATGAAATGATCCACTTTCATCTTGGAATCCTTAATGACTACTAATGAATTTAACCAAGACACAGACTAATCTAATCCTATCTCAAGGCCACAAGCACAATTATTTTGTGTGGAGGTTGAAGGAAACCCTACAATTTGAAGGACAGAAAGAGATAGGTCTGCATGAGACACTATAACTTGTGACACTTCAAGAAAGGAACCAATGTCTAACACTCCACACAACCTGCAAAGAACCAAAAAAATTAAAGAAAGATATGTATAAAATCTACAGATGATGAAAAGAGACATACATCTACAAGTTAAACTCTAATATTGTATACTTGACTTCAAACCAGAATCAGAAAAGTCATCTCATTACTTCAAGAGAGTGTTACAAGGCAATTTTGATAAAGTAACTCTATCACTAGTCAAGGGATAAGTTTTAAGGCTCAAAGACCTCTATATATAACATAAAAGGATGAGAGAAGAAGGGGATTGCATGATAAATAGAGATGGATGTCATAAATGGTTGTAACCACCATTATTGTCCTTGAGTTCTTTTGCATTCAAAACATGCAATTGCATTGATCATGAGATGAACCACCCAGGATCGCCACAAATCTCCTTGAGCCCTTCGTGCATCAAAGGCTTCCATTTTTGGAGATAAGAGAGCCATGTCATGGGTAGCTGCATGTTCCCACCAAGTGTACATTATTTGATCTCTTACATTTAAAACCTGTCGTGATCTTTATTACTATTTTAGACTTATATGGTCTCTATAGATTAAAATCAACACTATCCTTGATTTTTTACATGTCCATTGATCTAATTGTGTATGGATGCTCATGAGTCATCAATCTCTTTCTAGTTGAATGTGTCTTTGACACTTGTCATGCACACTTTTGCCTTTGAGATTCGCAGACCCTTTGACCTCCACTCGTCGTCGATCTTCAATGTAAGATTTGATTATGCATCATTGGATCTAACTCTTAAAATGCAACCACACATCATCTCTGCATTTGGCTAGAGACCCCTTTGATGGTTTTGAATGCCAACAATGACTTTAT
>JARHVA010000210.1:4357500-4427500 GCA_037957365.1 Torreya grandis
TAAAAGGTGGACAAGGCACCCCAAGAATAGACTGTAACTCCTCCATGAAAGGTGGTGACAAGGTGTTAAGAATAGAGAAGTAACTCCCATCAAGGGAGTTACTTATGAAAACCTCCATGTATGCACAAGAAATACAAATTCCCTAATTAATAAATAGGGAAAAATAAAAACCTACACTAATACCCCCCCATAAGCGCAACTTAGGTGGGTAGTGTGGAAATATAAGATGGGTCCTAGCAACTAGGCCTGATGAGGTACTCATGTACAAATGCAATCTCCCATAAGATAGAGAAAAGTAGAAAACCCATAGGAAAAAACTCCCCCCCCCAAAAGAGAAAGAGAGACATAAAAGAAAGAAGAGGCTAGTGGGCCCCCCTGAAGATGATGCTACTGCAGATGTAGACCACACCCCAAGAAGAGCTCATAGATGAATGAACTTGCTCTCAGTGAAAGGTTTGGTGAATATTTCTATAACTTGCTCTGAAGACTGGCAAAACATCAAGTCAATGCCCTGACTATGAATCATCTCCCGAATGAAATGCATGTGAATTTCTATGTGCTTGGTCTGCTGGTGTTGAACTGGATTCCTACACATCTGAATGGTACTCTAGTTGTCACAATAAATGATGGTGGGCTGCTTGATAGGAATGCCAAACTCAAAAAGTATCCCCTGAAGCCAACTAGTCTTAGTAGATGCATTAATAGCTCCCCTATACTTTGCCTCTATGGATGATATAGCAATAGCATTCCACTTCTTGCTAGACCAACTGATAGGACTAGAACCTAGAGATAAACTGTAACCAAAAGTGGACTTGCGAGTTTGTGAATCACTAGCCCAGTCTAAATATGTATATCCAACCAAGTCAACCTCTATGCCAAATCTATAATGAATCACATATCTATGTGAACCCTATATGTAATGCAAGATCCTCTTAGCTGCTTTCCAATGCAGCTCATGAGGTTCCTGCATGAATCTGGAGACAAGTCCCACTGTATATGATATGTTAGGCTTGGTGTGAGTCAAGTAGATGAGACTACCAACAAGTTGTTGATACCGAATGGCATTAACCAATGGTGAAGAACAATCAGCCTCAAGCTTGACTCCTGATAGAAAGGGAGTTAGAGATGGCTTGCAATCAGCTATGTGAAACTGAGCTAATAAGTCAAGAGCATACTTAGGTTGTGCAAGAGAAATCCCTAAATCTGACTATGAGTTCTCGATGCCAAGGAAGTAGTGCAACAAACCCAAGTCTTTAATGTCAAATCTATCTTAGAGAGATGCCTTCACCACTGTAATAGCCGATGAAGAACTCTCGGCGATCAAAAGGTCATCAACATATATAATCAAAATCAAGAGCGAATCATCTTACTACAAGAAGTAGACATTGGGATCAGAATGGCACCTAGTGAAACCCATTGTGAAAAGGAAAGAATCCATCTTGGCATACCAAGCTCGAGGGGCCTATTTGAGGCCATAGATAGATTTACTAAGTCTACATACTAAGGAAGAATCCTGAACAAATCCTGGCAGATGCTCCATGTAGATCTCCTCTTCTAGGTTTTTGTGAAGAAAGGCACTCTTCACAACCATTTGATGCACATCCCAACCATGTGTTGCAGCAATAGCCAAGGTGAGTCAGATAGAAGTCATCTTTGCAATGGGTGCAAAGCTCTCTGAGTAGTCAATGCCTACCACCTATGAAAAACCCTTGGCGACCAATCACGCCTTGTACTTATCAACTGACCCATCTATTGCAAGCTTGGCTTGATATATCCACCTACATCAAACCATATTTCTTCCCTTAGGAAGCGAAGTCAAGTCCCAAGTGTGATTTTTGATTAAGGAAGAATATTCTTCCTCCATATCACTATCTCACTCAGGTACCCCCGATGCCTCTCAAAAATTCTATGGATCTAAAACTGAAGCAAAGAAGGCATGTGGATCTCTCTAAAAATCACTTTAGTACATCTATCATATACGAGATCTCCTACCCAAGTGCTAGCACTCTCAAGTGTCTATCTAGCCCAACGTGGCCCAGAAGTGGGTGAGTCAGGTGCTAACTCCTCATCCTTTGACTGACTAGAGGTGGATGACTCTACATCACTGTCCTCGTTGTCTGAACTCGAAGAAGAAGAAGAAGTCTCTGGCTCAAGAACCTACTGTGGCTGATCTGAATCTGATGAAGAATCATCATGACGAAGTAGATCTGATGAGGGAGAAGTGTCAAGTGTTGAGTCTCTAGGACTCTCCTAAAAATAGACACTTCTCTTGATGAACAACTCATGAGTGACTGGATCTAGAACGTGATATCCCTTAATACCATCCAGATATCTTACAAAGATGTAAGGCTTGGACTGTCGTTACATAGCTTTGCATTTCTTCTTCAGATTACGGGCCATGGCTGGGGATCTAAAAACTCTAACGTGATCAACATTAGGTTTCCTTTTATGCCAAGCTTCAAAGGGTGTTATCCCTTTCAAAGCTTTGTGAGGAACCCTATTTTGAATGTAGCAAGCACAATTGATGGCTTCGGCCCACTACTATGGTGCTAAGGATTTAGAGTGAATCATTCAGCTACCCATCTCTTTCAAGAACCTATTTTTGCATTCTACAACCCCATTCTGTGAAGGAATATAAGTGACTGTGTGCTGCAAATCAATCCCCTCTGTGGTGCAAAATTGCTCAAACCTGATGCTGACATAGTCCCCTCCATTATTAGTTTGGAGTACCTTGATGGATTTCTCACTCTGTTTCTCAATAAGAGCCTTGAAGTCTAGAAAATTTTCAAACACTTCAGACTTTTGTTTGAGAAAATATATCCAGGTTTACCTAGAAAAATCATCAATGAAAGTGAGGATGTACTTGGCCCTTGTGAAAGATGGTTTGGGAAAGGGTCCTGATACATCACTGTGGACTAACTCCAAAGGTTGTGAAGCCCTCCATGCTTTGCCTTTATCAAATTTTGCTTCGAGATGCTTCCCAAGGGAGCACCCCTTGCAAAGTCCTTTTTAGAATTGGACACGAGGTAAGCCAATGACCATGTCATGTTTGCAAAGTTGCTTAAGGTAGCGGCAGTTGAGGTGGCCAAACCACTCATGGCACAATTTGCTAACTCCATCTGAATGAGTCAGAAATGCTGCTGGAGAAGAATCTAATGCAAAATGTGAGAAGGTATATAACCTAGCTTGGTGATCTACCCTACCCACTGCCACTATAGTATCACTATCCAACTCCCTGATAGCCACTGAATCTGGTGAAAACTCAACTCTCATGCCCCAACCAATGTGAGTGATTTGGTACACTGATAGGAGATTGGTTGAAAGAGAAGGAACACTTAGAACATTATTGAATGTTCCTCTTTCCATTTCAACTGACCCTCTCCCTACAATAGAAACTGATGTGTCATCACCCAAACTAATTGAAGTCATGCTACAAGGCTCTAACGATGAAAACTCAACTAGTGAAGAGCCCATGTGGTGAGAAGCACCTGAATCAATGACCCATGAAGATGTAGAAGCTATTGTAGCTATAAGGGCTTTGCCCTTTTATTTATCCTTACCCTTACCTTTTGCCCTGGTAGAATTTTGGGTAGATGAATTTTGCTTGATGGACTCAGGAACACCTATGTTGTTCTTCTCTAGAAGATGAGTTAGGTGATCTATTTGTTTCTTCATGCATTTGTGTTCATCATGCCCTATATTTTTACAATAGGCACACTTAACCTTCTCCTTCTTAGGTTTAGCATTGGAGGATGAAGACTCAGTGTTGTTTTTGGCAGGATTGTTGTTTTCTTTTTTTTTCTCTTGGTCCTTGTCCTTGTTCTTTTTCTTCTTCTCCTTTGCTGAATTCTTATCCTTACCATTTCCAGATATTAAAGGTTGGGGTTGAGTAGACTTCATTGTGCCCATTTGAATTAGCTTATCTTGCTCCCTAGTCAAGTCGGCAATGAATGAATCCAAAGAAGGCATTTTCCATGTAGTGCTAAGGTCACTTTTTGTGGCATGGAAAGTGGAGACAAAGACTGAATAGCTTGGACCTAACTTTGTGAGAATAGAAAGTATGAGTTGATCATCCTTCTTCTCTATCCTGCATTCTTTCAATTGTAATCTAAGGTATTTAAACTTAGTGAAGAAGTCCTGTAGGGTGTCAAAGTTGCTAAGACTTAGACTTATGAGTTTGTTTTTGAGCTCATGATCTCTCATCTCATCAAGCTTCCCAAATAATTTTTCTAAGGTATCCCATATGTCATTAGGAGTTTGGAAGGATTCTAAATGGAAGAGAAGTTTTGGACACATATAAAAACTTAGTAATCCATAGGCTTCATCACTACGATTGTACCACTTGACCTTTTCAACATTAGTGTTGGGTTCTACTTCAGTACCCATGGTGATCCTATACAACCCTTTGCTTCTAAGAATGATTGAAATTTCAACCTTCCATTCATGATAGTTGAAAGGTGTTAGGGGTTTAACTTGAAAAGAATCCATTTTTAGCTGAATTTAGGTGAAGTTGTGTTGATTGCAAGTTGTGAAATTATGTAGAAAGGAGAATGAAAGCAAAGATTTTCAAGTTTTGAAAAGCAATCACACCCCCCCAAAATATTGAGCCCCACCCAAATATGCAAGTTCATGCTTAAAAGACATCGGACTCAGCTGAGAATGCATCTTACAGTAATCAATGCAAGACTAAAGCAAACAGGACGTTGGACTCAGTCGAAAATGCGTCCTGAGAGAACCAAATTTTTGGTACTTTATAAACTAGTGAATTTTTGATAAATAAAAAATCTACACTACGTATAATTGAATTAAAAACACTTTTTCAAAAAATGGCACCCAAATCTGAGCTATCATTTGCAAGATATTAAAGGTTTAATTTTCCTATAAACTAGTGTTTTTGCAAAAAAAAAGCACTAAAACACTAAAAAAATACCTGTTATGGGAGAAAAAGTGGCCTTCCAACCACTCATTGGATTTGGCATGGAATGAGGAATCCAAAGGAGGTTTGTGTGAGGGGCAATTGGCCTCCCACCAACCCGGGCCTCACCCTTCGTCTTTGATAGGCGAAGATACAAGTTTAAATGAAAACCCCCAAATTACAAAATTGTCTAAAAAATTAAATATTCAGTCAAATTGACTATTTTTTGTTTTAAAAGTCACTTTTAAAACTGAAAATAATGAAGCAAAGATAGAATTGATGGATGCCACGTGTCCAAGGGGCGCCAAAAACAAAAGACAAAAGACAAAAGAACAGCAGATGTGGTAGTATGTTTTCACCAAAAACAAGGGCTCATATCTAATTTGCTGGGCAAGAAGAGGTTAAAGAGTTTCCAAACTTCAACTCACAACAGTTTTACCAAAAAAAATGTGCCATTTTCAGTAAAATAGCCCTGGACGCCATACGGCCTACTTGTATGGCAGAACAGAAGACCAGAAGCTTGGCATTGCTGAAGGCGCCTTGCTTGAAGGATAATAGTAGACTTGGCAGAAAGGATGCACCATTTTCATAAAAACTATGCCATAGAAAGATGGACGCCGTACAGCTGATGGCATGGCTGTAGAAGGATGCTAGAAGGACTGCTGTTCGGAGTTGCTGCTCTTCCCTCTGCTGCTCCACACAACAATGGTGCCCGGGCTAACTGCTGAACCGGCCCCTGAAGTGAAGACAACCAAGACACCTAAAGGCCAAGGATTCCAAGATGCAAGATACCAGAAATTATATATATATATATATATATATATATATATATATATATATATATATACACACACACATATATGTATGTATGTATGTATTTATGTATGTATGTATTTTTTAAATTTTAGATGAGATCTAGAAAAAAACAAAAAACAAAGAGAACTCCACTCCTCTTGATTTCCAAATGAACTAGAAGCATAACCATACACACGATTACCATTCTGGCTTTGATACCATACCAGAGTTGTTGCCACAATTCGCATAATGGAAGTGCAATGGAGATGTGATCACACGATTTGAAGCAAGTGCAAACCACATAGATGCTAAAGCAATTTGAAAACAACACAAGACAAATTGCACAAGACAAAATGGAAAAAACTAAAATCTGATTAACATGAGATGGCCAAAGTGAGGACTACAAATAGCAGAGTACGTAAGTAACTCCTCCACAAAAGGTGGACAAGGCAACCCAAGAATAGACTGTAACTCCTCCATGAAAGGTGGTGACAAGGTGCTAAGAATAGAGAAATAACTCCCATCAAGGGAGTTACTTATGACATTCTTTTGACACCTATGACAAATTTATGACACACACCTCCACATAAGCTAGCCTATCCAAAAAATGTATGCACAAGAAATACAAATTCCCTAATTAATTTCCATGTATGACATACGGACCACTCCATAGGGCATTGAACTTCATATGCTTTCTTTGAATAGCTTGGTCCTTATCCTATTTCAAGATGATGTCTCCTTTAGAGAAACCTTTTGATGAAGATCTCTTGTTGAAGTGATTCTTCATCTATTGTTGGGGGCTGGTCATAGAAGCCATAGCTTGGGCCCTTGTTTCTTGAAGTTCCATCAACTCACACAACCTAACCTTTGTGCTGCTGCCTTCTTCTAATTGTAGCTGGTGAATAAGGTCCAAGGCTAGCAATTCAAGTGAAATAGGAAGTCTAGCTTTCCTCCCATACAAGAGCGTGTATGGTGAATTGCCAATTGTCCTCTTTGGAGTGACCCTATCTGCCCACAAGGCTGTTTTCAACTTGGCATGCCAAGTTCTCTGATTTTCTTCCATTGTTCTTTTGATAATCTTGATTATATTATTATTGGTGGATTCAACCAGCCCATTGCCTTGTGGGTAGTAGTTGGAAGAAGTGTTGAGATAGATGTCGTATCTCAATGCCCATTCACTCATTTTGGTCCTCAAGAAGGCCAATGAATTATCTAATATGATGGTAGCTGGGACTCCAAACCTTGTCACCAGGTCTTCATAAAATTCTAGGACTACACTTTCGTTGGCTTCCTTCAAAGCAACAGCCTCTACCCATCTTGTGAATTAGTCTGTGGTGGTCAAAACCCATTTTTGGCCAGCACTAAAGGGAGGATTCATCATCCCTATGAAGTCTAGGCCACATTGCATGAATGGTTGCTCCACCAGAATAGGTTGTAAAGGCATTGCAACTAGCCATTATTTCCCATCAAAAAGTGCACACTTCTAGCACTTTCGTACCTAGGCATGGGTATCTCTGAATAAAGTGGGCCAGAAGTAACCATCTCTCATAATTCTTGCAGCTATAGGCTTAGGAGAAAAGTGACCACCAGCTTGCCCATCATGGAACTCAGACAACACCTTGTCAATCTGACCTAGGCCTATGCATCTTAAAAGTACTCCTGAGAAATCCCTTCTGAAAAACACTCCATCAATCAAGACATAAGGGAGAGATTTGGAGTCTGAAATATCTCCTCTTAGTTTTATAAAGGCCCTGTGGGCACTCATTAGTGAGAAGGAAACATCTCATGTCTGATGTCCAATCCTTCATGACAGCTAGTTCTTCTATTGTGGCTTCATCATGAATGAGTAAACTATCTCCTTTCTACTATTTAAAGTCCACATCAAGGTGTTCACATAGGCCTTGTCCTCTTACCAGCTTGGTGGTTTTGATATCCACGTCAGATTCCATTACTTTAGTGATCCATCCTACTCTCTTTTCATTTAGATAATGGTTGGTCAAGAAATATTTGATGCTGGGATGTGGAACCATGAGGTGAACCTTGCTGTTGGACAGCATATGTCTAAATTTCTTCAAGCTCCATATGACTGCAAGGACTTATTTCTCCACATATGTATACTTAACCTCAAAACCCTCTAGACCTTGGCTAAAAAAGGCAAGTGGATATTTAAGGTTCTCACCATTCGCTTGGGTAAGTATAGAGGAGATTACCTCTTCATTTCCAAAGGTGTAGAGGTTGAAATCCTTGGTGAAGTCAAGACTGATCAAGGTAGGCACCTGGGTGATAGCCTGCTTGATTTCTTCAAAACTATTCTTCCTTTGCGCTGCCCATGCAAATTTCTCATCTTTCTTCAACATAGTGGTCAATGGCTTGACTACCTCCATAAAGTTTGGAATAAATCTCATGATGAAATTTATTTTGCCGAAGAAGCTTTGCAGACCCTTCTTATGTTTAGGCAAAGACAGCTCTAGGATGAAGCGAACTCTTTCTAGATTGATGGTCAAGCCTTCTTTTGAAACAATGTGGCCAAGGAGTTTAACCTCATGGACAACAAACACACATTTCTTTAGTTGAGAGAGATACCAAACTCTCTACACCTCTCAAAGATTTGTCTCAGATGTTTCATGTGTTGGCCCGCTTCCTTAGAGAATTGTATCATGTCATCAAGATACACCAGCACAATGTTATTTATTAGGCCTTGAAAAGCCATGTCCATGGCTCATTGAAAAGTGGCACTAGCATTAGACAGTCCAAATGGCATTTTCCTATAAGCAAACGTCCCCCATTTGGTTGTGAAGGCTGTCTTGTATTGGTCACAGTCTTACACCAAAATCTGATTGTATCCTAAATATCCATCCAGGAGGGAGAAACGCTCGCTACCTATCACCATTTGGAGGATGTACTCCATACTTGGTAGAGGATAATGGTCTTTCAAAGAGACTCTATTGAGGTCTCTGAAATCTAAACATAGCCTAATCTCCCCATTATTTGTTCAAATGGGAACAAGATTGGCCAGCAAAGAAGAGTGTTTGATCAGAAATATGATTCTGAACTCAATCAGTTTGGTGAGCTCCTTACACATGAAAGGCTCAATCTTTAGATTGACAGGCCTTTTGTTTTTGCTTGATCAGCTTGGTGCCTTCCTCCAAATCAATGGTATGTTGGGCCAAAATTGGGTTAAAATCCTTCATGTCGCTATACTCCCAATCAAAGACATCAGTAAATTCTTGGCACAACAAGACGCAGGCCTACCTTTCATGATTTGTACACACTTTCCCAAGTGCAAGCAACTTATCTTTGAATATCTCAACTTTTTAATAGTTCTCCTTCTTCATTGTGATGCTTGCTTTATCATTTTTCAATTGGTCATCCTTGTTGAACATACTTTTGAGAGTGACCAAGCCTTTGGGAAGTTTATTGTTCTTCAATTGAACAATTTGGCTGCCATACTGCTGATGTAGCTTAGCCTAGTTTCTAGCAGTAAACTCAGCTTCCTCTTGCAAAAAGAGTGCTATCCATTGATTTCTGTCAAACACTTGCTAGTTAGTGATGTTGTTAGGCACAGAGGGTATGATTACCACTTTCAAATGATGTGGATTGTGGTCTTGGCCTATCTCCTTGGGGACGTCAAACTGAGCACCAACTACTGCTAGTTTGTCCACTTGTTTGTTCTATTCTCTAAGAATGGAAGTAACATTGAAATCAAGGAAACTTTCCACTAAGTCCCATACCCTGTGCTTGTAGGACTTGAGCAAGTAATTCCTAGTCAAGTTCAGGCCTCTCACCTGATTTATGATCAGCTCACTATCTCCAAAAACCTATAGCTCCCTGATTCCCATTTTTATCACCCATTCCAAACCATGGATGAGAGATTCATACTCTGCAACATTGTACATGAAAGAAAATTAGAACCTAAAAGTCAAAAATTACCTCTCCTATGAAGGAGAAACTAGCACCACTCCCCCATTATCTCCAAGCTTGCTTCTTGAGCCATCAAAGAAAATTTGCCATAAACTTGGGTTATCTTGACTTGCTTTCATCAAATTTGGTACAAAATTACCCTCTTTATGCATGAAATAAATCCTAAGGCCTACCTCTTCTATGAATTTTTAAGGATCATGTTCAAAGTTGTCACTTCCCCATTCATCTAAGAGTAAGTCAACAACTCCTTGAAGGGCAGAGGGTGGAGATTGATCTACATGGAAATCTTCTTGATCAATAATGGTGTAGCTGACATTTGGTGCCTTGAGTGAGTACGATTCCAAATGATCTCTATAGATTGGCTCTGATTCAATCTTGACCTTAGTCCCATACTTGGTTCTAAAAACTAGATAGGACCAGTTTGCTACTAGGTAGCCACCTATTTTAGATGTGAAATCCCTGGACAAGCAAATGGTAAAGTAAGGAGGAACATCCGCTGCCACCATGTCATGAGGGACCGAGAAAGTTGGATAGGCATGGAGCATCAATTTCAAGCCTCTCACCACTCCCACTGTCTTTTCTGGTGTTCCATCTAGCTACAAGATTTCCTTAGTCATTTCTTCATATTTGAGCCCCAATTTATCTGCTATACATTTTGGCATTACTAAGGTGCTTGCCCCACTATCAATAATGCAGTTATGCACCAGGAAATCTCCTATCACTAAGGATAGATAGAAAGGAGGAAATTTTTCTTCTTTATTTACATGCATGTTGTGGAAGGGTGTCCATTCATGATCAGAACATTATTAGTCTTTGTTGGGATAGTGTGTTCACTTAGCCCGTGCAATTCCTTTTGCATCATGTCTTTTTGTCTCCACATTGCCAATGAATCCCACAAGGAGATATTCATGTGTAGCTTCTTCATTTCGTCCACCACATTGATCAAATAATTACCTCCTTTCAAACTCTCTTTGGGGTTACTTGTAGCCTGGGGTGCAGGCTGAGGAGCTGAGGGTGTGAATGGAAGCCTAAAATTTGGAAGTTTCTAGTTTGTATGTGATGAAGATGATGTTACAAACATTTGAGCAGCTACCTGAGCTTCCTCCATAACTCTCCTTTTAGACCTTATGTTGGCTGCAACATAGTCACCTTGATTATCCACATTGCCCACGTAGTTGACTGCATAGAATTCACCTTCCAGGTGATTTATGAGAGCAAAATCAGACTGAGCCAGCCCGTTGTCCATGCCATGTTGCAATGATGCCTCAAAGCTTGGGAATTGAGTGGCTTCGTAATTGTATTGTGCATTAGTGTACTGACCCAGAATCTCATTTGTATAAATAGCCTGATCTTGACTATACCCCATGGGTGAGCAATTTGGCTGTTCTTGCACCAAATTGTTTTAAATGGGTACCATGGCCTTGGATGATGAAGGAGACCCTGAATTATAGCCTTAATAAGGTCTGGCTTGTGCAAATGGACCTTGTCCTTCATTGTAATTTTGGAAAGGGGGTCTATTTGCTTGCCCAAACTGTTGATATCCTTGATTTGGCTGATACTTTTGAGCTTGCTATCTTTTGAGATCCACTAGTTCATTCGTTACGCTTTGCAACAAGCTTTTTAATCTAAGTAGAAGAGCTAAGGTAGGTGCAACAGTTTGGACTGGAGGCAACAATTCACGAAAGAGCGGCATATCAGATCTAGAGGCTATCTTTCTAGCTTGCACCAGGCAATTCTCAGTTGCTATAGCTATGTCATAGGAAGTAGGTAGCACATCTCCTCCCATAGACTATATCATGACAGCAATGTTGTTGTTCAATGCTTTCAAATAATATATGAAAGCATAGCTTGGGGTCGGCCTTACTAGAGTGGGGATTTTGTCCCATGTCTTCTAAAATTGAGTATTGAAATCTTGGATGAATTCATGTGGAGCTCTTTTCATAGTGGTCAGCTGCTCGGCAAGTGAGAGGTGGTCGCTCTTCTCCCCAAATTTATTTGTTAAGAGGTTGCACAACTCATTCCATGAGTTTATTAAATTCATAGGCAGGGTCCCATACCAGTCTACAACCTTGCCCTTAAAGGACAATGACAATAGTCTGATAGCAATGTTTTCCTCAGTAACATTGTGAATATTGCAGAGGTTGGCAATATTTCTAATGTGCTCAATAGTAGTGATAAGCCCTTCTCCATTCAAGGGAGGCACACTTTTAAGGGCTGCCCCTAGGATTGGGTCATAATGTAGGAGATTCAAAGGAATCTAACCATGAAAGGCCACAAAAGGTAAAGCCATAGCTATGACAGGATTCAATCGAGGCCTTCTTGTGTAGGTGTATCTTATAGCAGGTCTGGGAAAACAATTTGCCAAAAAAGGATGAGTCCTTGCAAATCTCAGTCACCTTGTTGAGTGTAAAGGTAATTAAATGAATTCAAAAGGGACACCCTTAGCAGCAGATCATGTGGTGACCTTAGGCATAGGATGTTAGACTAACCTTTGACTAGACACTAAGGTTCTTGATAGTAGAGTCCCTAGATGTTGGAAAAATGATTGCTTTTGCTATAATAGGACCAGCACCAATCCTGGAACTTTTTTGAGTGTTTAAAAAATAGTCCCATCAGGCATGCCAAAAACTATTGATGCTATGGACTACACCCTTGAGAGAAGGCTGGGCTTCTCTCATCCATGCAGCACAATAGAGACTCCTCTCTTGCCTATGGGTTTGGTAAAACTAAGGGGAGAATCTCTAGATAAGGGCTAGCTCCCTTTGATGCATCTTTGAGTTACTCCAGTAACATTTTCTAATATATATATATATAATGGGGGGAGGTTGAAAAGAGAGAAGGGTTACTGAAAACAGGGCCTAAACTATACGGCGATGCACCAAAAAAATTTGATCTATTCATTACTCACACTTCAAACCATAAGAGCACATACATACACTTTGTCTAATGAAAGCCCAAACTATAGGGAACTTAACAGAAAGGCTTAATGAAGACACAAAAGATGAACTTACCAAAGGTGCTGTAGGAAGACATACTATCTGATAACCCTCTCCTATCTCTGTGCTCCAGATACAAATCATTTTACTACCTACAAGAATGGCATTTTGTCTATACTAGGTGTGTTGGTATCAAGCTTGTGAAATCATCATGGAAAAATGACTGAACACAAGGTTAATACTCAAATCAATGTAAAATATTCAATCAGATCAAATTAATTAATATTATTATGAGAGAAATAGAAATATATAAAGATTAGAAATGTCTGTTGATAATTGTTAGATTTTAAGAGTGAAAAATAATATTCAAGGATATAAAAAGATGGCTCAAAAAACTGTGATAATTAGATAAAAATGCTCAAAACATGTGTTTAAAGTGTTTATTGTTTGGAGCATCATGATCAATTTTAGAGAAAAAATAAAGTATATGAAATATACTTTGACAATTTTATTTCTCAATTTAGAGTTTCAAAAATGTTACTCACTTTTTCTACCTCCACTTATATTATTAGGAAAATGAACATCTTCTCCTTTCCTTAATTGGATAGTTAGATCTAAAAATTGTAAGAAAATCAAAATCTATATTGATCCCTACATCATACCTAAAAATAAGTGAGATATCTTGATATTTATCAAGCTCTTCAATGTTGTACGAGAACAAAAATAATATTTTGATAATTGTAATAATTCATCAACTAAATAAATCACTACAATGCAATTTATCATTAATATAAACTTATGTACTTCAATGAATACTCTAATGATTATTTGATTTCTCTAAAAACATGTAAATATTTCATATATTCCTATGAACAAATAATATTTTCAATTTTATTCTTCTTGAATGTCTTATATAGATGAACAATGTCTCAATATGTCCATTATGAATTAGGAATTTATTTTGATTGACAATATGACACATAATTATTTCAAATGAACTTAAACTCACTAGATAATATTTATCGATTACTTAACCTATATCAACTTATAGTTATAATATGGTAAAAACTATGATTAGAAATTAGATTGATAATTCTAGACATAACTATAAATAAAACAACTTATTAAATTAAATAACATTGGACAAAATATTAACCTATTGACCAATTAAATGCCTTTAGACTAAAGGATTATTTTAAACAATAAACCATTTTATAGTAACAAACCTATTGATACTAAACTTGGATGAGATGGTAAAACATTTATAATTGAAGAAACTCACTCGATCTGGGAACAGTTCCAATGATCATCTACAAAAATTTATAGGCTATGAATTATCTAGTCTTCGCTCAGAATAGGAAGATGACTTGGATGATGGTTCTAAGGAAGATTAACAATTGTATCTATAAGATAAACAACTACAAACTCAGGCACTAGAGGGTGTTTTTTAGTTTTAGATAACAACAAAACCTTCCTCTACTCAAGGCCCAATCAGAGATAGAATGGATTCTTTATTGTCCAATCTATTAAGAGGTTCCACCTAGTCTTTATCTTCTCCCATATCTACCATTTCTCATTTAAAGTGTCTAGTAAATGATGTGATTAACTATCCTATTGCATCAACTCCCCCAATGTAGGCTATTAGCAACAAATGGGTCCCTAGACACATTAATCCATCTGAGATGAGAAAGATAAGATTTGGGCCATGCTCTGGTGCTATCAGGTCTTCTTTCGCCCCCTAGATGAGAATGACCCCAAGCAAGGGATGGTATATGATGACTTCTCAAACATGGTGAACCCCTTTCATGAGTGAAATGCCTTCTGCAAAGATAGACTAGCCCTTAACAACATGTCTCCTTTTGTGAGGTTTTAAGTATATTTCATGACATCTCCTTCACCTATTTCATATGTTCCATCCTTCCTTATTGTTAGGTATCCTTCATGTGTCCTTCTCTAATGAAGTTCCTAATCTATATCTTTCTGATTAGGGCATACTGGATATGGAAATAGAGTTGGTAATTTTTTGTTTATTTAACAAATGTGTGGGTTCTCCACTCTTTATTCTAGACCTAGATCATTGGGACAAGGTTGTGTGGATCTCCTTTCAAGATCCTTTCTTCACTGTACTTAGCCACAAATTATCTTAAGTGGTCTTCAACTTCTCTTTGAATAATGATTTTTTTTTGGTCTTTGTGTCCCTAGTTTGTTGGAAAATTTGGGGTCTTTTTCTCTTCATGGACTCTGTTATTTAATCTTGTAAACATTTTGGTGACTATGGCATCCCTTTGGATTAGGGTCTAAAATATCTATTCCCCCATTTTGAGAAAGGAAGAACACATTGAGATGTTGATCAATTAGGTGGGATCTTTTGTGAAGTTGGACAAGGATTCCTTGGAGAAATATTCATGAGATTTTGTGCAATTATGGATATCTACAAACTTATTTAGTATTCCAATCATATTTATTCCTCGCAAGGCTCATGTCTATAATTTATTAACCTTGAAGGATTTTCATTCAAATGTTTGCACTGTAATCTCATTGGGAACTAAGCTTTGGGTGTTCTTCTCGGGCCATTGTGAGTGTTCCTCACTCTCAATTGGTTTGGAAGAAAAAATAAGGATACATAAATTAGGACTTTTTATGGATTAATCTATCGATTTCTAGGCTCTTCTCCTCATCCTCCCTTGTTGAGGTATCCTCCTTCAAATACTTTGGTCTATTCCTAGAATGATATTGATTCAGTTGGGCCCAGTAGCCTTCTCAGCCCATTGGCCTAATTTATGTCCCCCTCTTTTTCCCCTCAAGCTAATATCAAAGCCCTTTTGGACATAATAGGCAAAAGGAAGGGTTGAAGGATGGAAGTAGAAAGGTTGAGATCTGATGTTGAAGACTTTTTGAATGAAAGGAACTAATGTACTATATAATCCATCCTCTCCCATCACTGTGGAAGAAGACACCACAGTCATTGGCTGATTTGTTGTTGATTACTTTGGGTGTTTTCACTGTCTAGCTTTTGGTGCTATTGATTAGTTTCACTGAAGATACCTTGCCCATTCCTGGCTTCCCCTCTATGGAATTTTGGCTAATGATTAGCTATTGAATATGGCATTTCAATTCAATTTGTTGTTTTTCATGGTTATTTTGGTTGTTGTATTTTTGATTGGTTATATACTCTTTGTTTTTGTGGGTTTTATTTGGCTTGTCTCTGGTTTTCCTAATGATGTTGGTTGCTTTTGTAATAGGGTGAGCGGTCTCATCAAAATCTTATCTTTTACCTAATCAAATTAAAAAATAAATCTATTAATAATTCAAACTACTCTATTTGACTATCGACCATACCAAACTATTAAAAATACTTAAAGGTAAATCAATCCATAATATGATATCATCACAAGTCATATTATGGACCAAACCAAAATAAAAAATTTAACAATATAAGACTTAAAATATAATATTATATATTGAAAATCCAAAACTAAAAATGACTATGGAAACAAAACATTAACAATCTATGAATATGACAAAGGACAATGTCGATTGTATTTACATTGCCTATCCATTGCAATGGACTCTCCCCATACTATCTTGGATTTCATATCATGATTTTCATATGCCAATATGTCAATATGAGGAAAAAAATTGGAATGAAACATGGCATAGCCTATATAATCCTTTAGAATTTCATCTACAATCACATGCCCCTTTAGCTTCACTCATTCTATATCTAACTTCAGGTTTTTCCCATTCTCCCATCATTTTAACAAGTTAATATCTAATACTATAGACTTTGAGATGAAGATCTCCATTCCCTTCTCCCTTGTCAAAATAATATGAATATGAGATATCTGATGACCTATAATTTCTTAAACTCATGACAATAAAATCAGAGATGAACCTTCTCACTAAAAATGTGCTTTCAAGCCTAGAATTTTTGTTCATGATTATGACATAATTCACTTTACATGGTGCATGCTGATAATTTTAAAGATTTTACAATTCAACTAGAAAATAGAGTTGCTTGGCCTTGATATTTTTAGATCCAACAAAAGGCTTCACTCTCACTCCCAAATTATCCACCAATAATACCAAAAACTACCACTAAATAAACCAATATTATTTTTTCTCAGCAAAATAATAGTTTCTAAACTAAAAAACTTATTTTCTACATTCCCGCAGGCTATCATAGGTCTCATGAATTCAAAAAAATAAAATAAAGTGTTTCCCTTAATGTTTTTTTATTCCATTTCATATATTAAAACACGCTCTGATACAAAATTTTGGAATTGGACTTATCTTGCAAAATTAAAAAACTAACTTTCATTATTTAACAATCACACATTTCATATAGACATGTGATCTTTTATAGATAAGCATTATATCCTTATCACAAAATCCCTACAATATTTCTATAAACCCATTTATGTAAGTTTATAAATAAATTATATATAAAAAATATAATATACTAACTAAATTACATCCTAAATAGTGTACGTACTAACTACAAAACATTCAATAGAAATGCATTTCCAATACTGCAATGCATCTCTAAGTTTTCATTACATTTCCAAGCATGCGATGCATTTCCAAGGCCATGATGAATTTTGAAGCTTGTGATCCATTTTGAATTCTGTGATGCATTTCTAAGCCTACATTATATTTCCAAGCATGTGATGCATTTCCAATCATATGATGTATTTCATAGCATGTGATGCATTTCCAAGCCTTCAATTCATTTTCAATCCCAAAATACATTTTCAATCATGTGTGATTCATTTCCAAGCAGGCGATGCATTTTAAAGCATGCAATGCATTTCAAATCCCATGATTCATATCCAATCATGTGATGTGTTTCCATGTTTGTGATGTATTTCCAAGCCTAAAATACATTTCCAAGTATATGATGCATTTCCAAGCCTTAGAGTGTGATGTGTTACTAAGCTTGCAATGCATTTCTTAACTTGTGATGTTTTTTTGATATTTTAGGTGTGATGCGCTTCCAAGCTTAATATTATTTCCCTTATGTTAATGTTTTATTTAATCCATATAGTGTGGTGATAAACAAAATTAAATTTATTGAATAAAATTTTGCCATGATATTTTTTCTTAATATAATACATTGTATTCTTGCTTAGTTTATTTCATGGTTTCTATTATAAAAAATAGGTGCTTATAATATGCATGATAAATATTTATTGAAAGAAAATGCACATGCTTTAAATGATTTAACGTATAATATCATATCTAGAAATGAGTTTAATGATAATAATTTTTTAAATTTAAAAAAAATGAAAAAACATTCTTCTCTTCCTAAAATTTTGAAAATGGTAAATCGAATAGTGCGTGCACATGCACATGCACACACACAAAAACCAAAAAATCCTAATTGTTAATAGTGAAGAAACTAACAACAACATTAAGTCATATAACACAATCTAGCAAACTCCCAAATAAACAAGAACACCATAAAAATAACATTTTAAAATTCTAACTACACCAAATGAAAATAAAAATCCAAGAGGCGATTACAACATGACACGATACTAGTGGAATCATTATAAACTGAACCATCTTAGAAAAATTATCTACAAAAAATAATGAATCATTAACTCTCTGTGTGTTTATCAACCCCAACACAAATTCCATACTCAAATATGTCAATGGTCCTCTTGGTATGGGTAATGACATGTACAACCATGTATTTTATACATAGCCTTTAGTCACTTGGCATACCCTACATCTTACAACATACATTGCCACATCTCTCTTCATCTTTGGCCAAAAATATTTATCCTACACCAAATCTAGTGTCTTATTCTTACCAAAATGTCCACTTCAACTACCACTATATAATTTTATTATAATATTGTCTCTAAGAGACCAAACTAAAATACAAAATTATTTTCCCTTGAAGACATAACCATCATGTATAAGGTATTGATCAATAATATTACTTATCTCACATGTTAGTATATTATTGTATTACCCTACTAATAAAATAAGAATGGACTCAATTCAATTAACAGGGCAAGATTGCCATATGAAAAGTATCTTTAACTTTCATTTATGAATTTAAAATGAATGTATTTTATTTTCTTCTTTCTTCAATTGTCAATCTCATGCTCCAACATCCATATAATTTATCTGAGTAGATCTAGGTCACTGTAGTTAATAAAAAAGTTTGAGCATATTATTACACACTAGATCTAGGTGATAGAAACAACATTTATTCCTTCTATAAAGGACTTGGCTTGCTCTTGCCCCATGAATAATAACTATCACATTCTAATGTATAAGGTCAATGAAAAAAGTAAAAAACTACCCTCCTAAAAAATCACTTCACTTAATTGTTGTGCCAACCGACACTCCCATTGGGTCAATCTCCTCTATTTATGATGTAAAATCCTATTTTCATATTGATTTCATCACTTCTCACTAAAACCACTCTATAATTATCATGACTCACACCCTCTCTTTCCTTCCGATGTGGGGTAACACTTTTCATCTTCACACCATTACTTTTCTTCCTTCTTTTGGTATAGATATTCATCTTTGTGCCCATTATCTCTTCATCCCCATGCAATTCCTCATCACGTATCCATGTGACCAAATGAATTGGGTGAGAAATATATCCATCCTCCTCCTCAAATGAAATAAAAATATGAATTTTCCATCCTTTTCCACTTGTATAGTATTCCTTGTCCCATAATACAACATAATGTCATCATACTGATATGGCCTCCCCCAAAAAAATATGACATGTGTGCATCAGTAAGATGTCACATATAACCTTATCCATGTATGTGAAAATATTCATCCCCACTTCACATTTATCCTACATAATTCTATCCTAATATTCCACTAACCATAACACTTTGTAAGGATTTGGGTGTGTCTAAATGTAGATGATATTTATGAATTATATTACATCTCATTCTTTTAGACTTGACAAAATCAGACTTTGGTCATTCCTCTTAATCTATACCTTTGCTATTTTTGCAAGTTTCACATATGCTCTCTCTTGTGCCCCTTAGCCTATCTCTTAGTCTGACTAGTGTTATGTTGATGACCCAGGCCTTCTATCTTGTCCAAAATTTTTAAAAATTTCTTATCTTCCACCTCTCCAAGTTTTAATCTTGCACCTATTTTCCTCCTTCATGGACACTTACATCCCAAACAAACAACTACATTGACACATGTGTCCTAATCTAATATAAGTATCTGGTGCCTTAAATTCATCTAATTTTCAAATGAAATGTATCCTAATGGTTGGCCTAAGTATTTTAATGTGATATATTCTCTAAAGGGATTGGTATGAATACAAGATCAACCCTCATTCATACCCACCTAAAAATTTCTTATCTCTAAAAAAAAAGCTTACCAAAAATCACTCAATCAAGCATTCAAGTGAGAAAAGCTTCCATTTTTTCTCTTATTTCCATATCATTCATAGGGACAACACATATACAATTTTAAATTACTAAAGGGTCAATCAAAGAACTATATTTTCTAAGTTACAAGTTAGGTCACTATTATACTTGCTTATTACATATTGCATGATTCATAAAAAAGCCAACATATAGGGTATAACTACATTAGTTCGAGGCCCTATTCAAAAAATTAGATATTTAGGCAATGCTCATTGACATAGGGGTATTTCGTGAAACTCAACATTGCGTGACCACTAACCCATTTTTCCCATAGCCACTATGAATATGAAGAAATAGGGTTTGATCATTTGACAAGGAGCAACAGTCTATGACCTAGATCTAAATGCACTAGATTAAAGGCAAAAATAAACATAAAAGCATCTAGATGGTCACATCATGTTTTAACAATTATTCCATACAAGATCTTGCATCCAACCTAGACATTAGCATTGACAAAACTATCCCAGGCTAATGCAAGTGTTTGTGGCTACAGAGGCACTTAATCTAGAATTTGGTGACTATTCGAGAATATTACTCTAGTGTACTTTTTTCATGTTCTAGATCTAGATCTATATTATCATCAAAACTAGCTAAGTATATTCTTTATTTATCATTTTCATATCTAGCATAGTTGTACTTTACATTTTTAGCATATCTTAGTATAATAAATTCAGTATATGTTTTATATATATTTTTCTATTAAATTACATGCTATAGATTTGTTTATTACCCTCATGTTTATTCATTTATATATTTTTAACCCTATCTATTCTAATAGGATCCATAAATTTTAGGGTTAAACACTTCATTTCCAAACCCAACTTCATCACCATTTCTATGGACATGATATTTTCCATGATTTTTATTTACATGACAACTTTATATAAATTAATTCTTATCTTGAACTTAGTCGAGAAAAGATGTGATAAATGAGTATTTAAGGTGTATGAAAACAGTTTCATCAAAAATACATATAGGGATTTTAGTATCTTTCAATAAGGAATCTTAAGGTAGATTTTAGGCTTAATCGAGTGACATAGGCCAAGTCCCAAGATCACATTGTTTGCATCTTATATATTTTAGTCTAACTGGGACCACATTTCCACTAAGTATTCACACTTAGTCCATAGGCCAATGGAGTCCACATCAAACCCAATTAGATAATTAAGTTCATTGGATAGCCTAACTGGTTTGTTACCCCATATATTTCTCAAGCAAACATCAAGGTATCCTTAATTGTTTACACTTTGTAATGAATCTATGACCTCAAAAAATCCCCATGGAGTCTACAATGATCTCATAGAATTCACAAATTTTGTAAGTCCATGGAGGTGGCATGTGTCACAGTCACAACTTGTTTAGGGATATCATACTCAAAGTCAACAAAAAATTCATAGTCCTTAGGTGGAAGTGTGAAAATTATTAAAAGGATATTTAAAGAGTCCACAAGACTATGAGCTAATGTGGGAAATATTATTCATAAATATTGATGTGTGATCAATTATGTTTTGGAATTAAGATAGTCCATATGTCCATGAAGAACGAAAATATCATGGGAATAGCTTTGAGGCCATTATACAAAGACCTTAGGATTGTGACGTGTGGCATAATTTGATGATCCTTGTATCTATGTTTATTAAATTGATATCTGTGATGAGAATTGACACTAAGGATATATGTTTTGAAACAATTTGTTGAATGGGGTGTTATGGGTTTGATTCGAAAGATCTTGATGAGATATTTTAGTTGGTTGTAGCTATGAGTTAATTAAATTAATGATGTGGTCACTCTTACAATAAATTCCCCTAGAATCACAAATAATTTGAGATGGAATTTAATAAGGCCAACAAGTGAGACAATGAAAGGGTCACTAGTAGAGGATTAAAAAGAGGAATTTTCCTTTTGAAAGAGAATATTTGGTAGAGTACATAGAAGAGATCAAGGAAAGCTAAAATTGAGTATATATAAAGAAGAGAGAAGGTATTAGAATGTTCCAAATTTATGAGGAGAAAGAAAGGCCATGCTTATGGATTAGATAAAAGATTAAAGAAATGGGACATATATCAAAGAGGGGCCATAGTAGAGGAAGTTACAAAGTCTATAAATAAATAATTTAGATTATAATCCTAAATAGGCTTAGAGGTAGACTAGAGAAAATAAAATAGATAGTCATAAAGTCATTGAATGCAGATGTACTTGAGGCTTATTATCAATTACTAATAAATAATGGTGATTATTTTTAATACATGACTCTAGATACATTGCCAACGACATCCCTTCACTGGAAAATAGTGGTGTGCCCAATTTTGTTGATTTCACACTTATCCAAATTGAGTGCAACACATAATTGATTATTTCACCACATGTGGATGCATTAATTAATGTTGTCGATGTATTTTAGATATATAATATTTCATAAAATAGATGCATTAGGTGAAAGGGATTGAGTTGGAATAGCCTTGGTCAATACTCATTGAAATACCAAGTGTTTCACTACATTGTTAATCTTTCGAAGAGGTCTGAATTTGCAATGCAGTTCTCCCACTTACGTGTATGTGTGGAAGGACGAACAGAAATATAAATGTTATTTCTTCAATTTTACCCTTGCCATAAATATGTAGATGAAGATTCAACCTTGAATATAGCTTTATAAAAAATATAGGTATAACATGAAAATATTTGAATATCTTTCAAGAATGAGGATAATATTTGAATAGCTTTCAAGAGTGAGGATCAACTGATGGTTTGAATTAGGGAGAGAAATACCCTTCACCGAACCCCTGGAAATATAGTTAGCCAAAAGATTGTTGAATCTCTTAGCAGCCAGAATATAGAGAGAAGGAGCCATTGTTGAGATTGAGAGCCATTGAGAAGGTCACCTCTGTTTGATAGATCTGTGAATCTCAAAGTGTTGAGATTGAGAGCCATTGATAGTAATATAAGCACCATCATCTTGAAAAGTATATTAACAATTTGCACAACCCTGGGACCAAAACCAAGAACCTAAAGCATAGCTATAATAAAAAACCATTCAATTTGATCATAAGCTTTCTAAAAATCAATCTTAATGAATAATGCCTTTTATTTGGACACCCTGGCCCATTTCATACCTTGCCTTAAAAACCATAAAAAAATGAATAATAACACATGAAGTATGAAAACATTAAAACTTAGTGTATTGAGACATTGATCATCTATATAAGATATTAAAGAAGAATAAAATTTAAAATATTATTTATTCATAAGAATATATAAAATATTTACTATTTTTTAAGAAAATCAAGCAATCATTAGAGTATTCATTGAAGTATATCTATATTTATGTTAATGACACAATGCATTATAGTGATTTACTTAGTTGATAAATTATTAAAATTATCAAAACATTATTTTTGTTATTGTACAACATTTAAGAGATTGAAAAATATGAAGATACCTTATTTTTTGGTATGATGTATGGCCCAATATAGATGTTGATTTTCGTACAATTTTTAGATATAACTATCCAACTCAGGAAAGAAGAAGAAATTCATTTTCCTAATAGTCTAAATGGAGATACGAAAAAGTGAGAAGCATTTTTGGAGACCTGTATGAGAAATAAAGTTGCCAAAGTAAACTTTATATACATATTTTTTCTCTGAAGCAAAACATGATATTTTGAATAATATACACTTTAAACATATTCTGTAAGTATTTTTATTTGACTGTCATGAATTTTTTAAGCCATATTTTTATCTTATTGAGTATTATTTTTCACTCTTAAAATCTAACAACTATCACTCCATCTCAAGATATTTAATATGCATCTCTAATTTTTACATATTTCTATTTCTCTCATAATAATATTAATTAATATAATCTAATTTAATATGTTATATCTATTCTAAACTTAGATAAATATTTATAAATATTTTTGGACTACAAAATACATATTATCTTATGTTCATTTAATCATAATACATCCCAAGTCTTTGATTGACAAGAGAGAATGGTACAATTTAATCCAAACCACATAGATTACAAAATCAGGATGCCATAAACTTCTTATCATCACAATCTGGATAAATAATTATATTTGACATGGAAGTTAGAGCATGAGATTGACAATTGACTATTGTGATGCCCCATGATAATTAGGGATGAATCTGTGAGAGGTTATGATTGCATATGGTAGGATACCCCAATTACGGATGCCTCCATGAGATTTTGAGCTTTGACAAATGATGCACAAGAAAATTTGGGACATTAAGTTATTCTTAGGCTTAATTTTTAATGGTTGGTAAGAATCTATCTAAATTTTGGTTAGAATCTAGTTATGGCCAGTTTTAGGTGTTTACAATCTAAAGTTTTTCCAACCAAATTATGTGGAAATAAGAGAAGCAAATAAACAATGCTAAAGGATACCTCTTGGCATAGTACAAAAAAGGCTTGAATGTGTTCTCAAGGATCACTCTTCAATTTGTATTTATCAAATTTGGGAGCCTCAAAGTGAGGTGGGAAGGGGACTCATATAACACTTAGGTCAAACGGATATGGAGATATCTTATCAAACTTATAATTCCTGATTTAGTTTCCTGTCTCAAGATTTGAAATTACAATTCTTGATTTAGTTTCCCATCTCAAGCCTTAAAACTATCTCCTTCATCATATTCCACTCCTACATGTTTAATGTGCCCCTGGGTAGTCCAAGTAGGGATATGAACCCTGTGTCTAGTATTTTCATTCGGGTTTACTCTTTGATTTGAGCAATTTTGTCATTGATTCCTAGGTTGTTGATATAAAGTCCCAAGAATTTGTCACTACGTGTTATATGAATACTAAATATTTTGAGGTGTCATTTATTGATTTACAAAAGTACATATTGGTAGAGATGAACTTGCTAAAGTGTTTTGTACAATACCCTCAATCTGTGATGAGTCTTTCATTTTTTGCTTTTACGAAGGGGTGAAAGTCTCATGATGGTTGAAAAAGGTATGCTCCATATCAGGTGAAACATGTTAGGAAGTATCTAAAGGTTTATTCTATTCAAGAAAAAATCTAGGATCTAATGTAGACATAGGATCAACTTGGGTTTGTTGCATTATTTCAATCGCTTGTTCTTACTCTTTAGAAGTGGTATTATCAATTAAAGTCGCAACCAAATAAGCTATTAGGTCTATGACAAACTGATCTGTGTACCATTTATTGATTTTCTAAATCTTGGTAGTAAGATCTTGATCACTTGGAGTAAAATCTATAAGTTATTTATTTTCAATAGTAGAGGAAGCATTGATGGTTTTTATGACATGAGTAAGAGGTTTCTCTAACTATTGTTCCTCTACTCGGAGAAGCATGTGCACGTGTTCCATTAGGAAATATGGAGGCAATCTTGCACCTGATTATATCAACCTTAAAAGGGATTCATCTTTGTCTTCTAAATATTGGTGTTTATAATAACCCTGTTAAGATATTATTGTTTTTGGGATATCATCAAATATAATGAAGTGTTATTGTCCATTATAAAAATGCTCTTCTTCATAACAAGGGACATAAGAGACCCCACTATGAGTATACCTTTGTGTCATGCTTGAAGATGATTTTATACATTTGATAAGATGTGCAATGTGGTTTACAAATATTTAAAAGGCGTTATGTTGTGGAGCCTATTTTCACATTAAAACGTGTTTCAAAAATTATACATTAAAATGTAATGTACACTCTTTATGTATTCTTGTCAGAGAGTTTATTGAACACAACTCCAAACAAAATTTGTGCATTTTAATTATGAGTAGATTGATATAAGAGTGAATTGTACTTTTGTTGGCTTGTAATAAATTCTAAGCGAGTGTTTTTTGGTGGATGTAGCCCACATTGTGTGAACCATGTTAAATCCTATCTTCTTGTTGTGCATTTTTACTTTAGTTTCTTATGTATCTCTATTTATATATCTTTGATTTATTCCTAGAAACTAGTATCAGATCTTCAAATTATATTTGCTAAAGTGTTGAATTACAGGATGGGTTATTATTTTAAGCGGGAGCTATGGCTATTGATAATAGATCAAAGGTTGAAAATTTCAATAGATATAAATTTGGTCTATAAAATATGTATATGGAGGATTACCTCTATAAAAATTACCTCCATGCTCTGCTCGGAGGAAAATCAAAGAAACTAGTGGCTACAATAGATGAGGCTTGGGAGTTACTTGATATGAAAACACTTGGGGCCATTCGGTTATGCCTTGCATCTTTAGTTGCATTTAATATATCATAGAAAAAGACCATATAAGGTCTCATGAAAGTGTTAATGAAGTTATATAAGAAACTCTCTGCTTCTAATAAAAAAGTTTAATGAAAAACTTATTTGATATGATGTCTAAAAATGGTTCAGTTGTTAATCATTTGAATGAATCTAATACAATTGTGAGTATGTTGAACTCTATACAAATTGAATTTGATGATGAAATTAGGGCTCTACTTATTTTTTGATCCTTACCTAAAAGTTAGAACAACGTAGTAATGGCTATGAGCAACTTGGTCTCTAACAATGCCAAGTTAATGTTTGAGGATGTCATAAGAGTAATCCTTAACGAGTAAATGTGATGAAAAATCTCAGGGAAAAATTCTACTTCGGGTGATGATTTAGTGGTGGAGATTAGAGGGAGACAAAATTTTAGAGAATAAAAGCATGGAAAGTCAAATGGTTAAGGAAGGTCAAAATCAAAGAGCAAGATGGTATGTTAGCACTATGGAAATATTGGGCATGTAAAGATGGATTGTTGGGTTCTTTAGAATAAGAATAAAAATTAGGGAGACACCAACAAGGTGAATGTGGCAATATGTAATATTTGTCAGGATACATTAATTCTCTCCATAGATAATATTATTGAATCTTGGGTTTTAGATTTAGGGGCTTCTTTTCATGTTACACCACATATGCATTATTTTATTGATTATGTTCAAGTGGATTTTGGACATGTTTATCTTGGTGGTGATGAGCCTTAAAAAATAGTATAAAAATGAAGTGTTTAGATCAAGTTTCTTAATAGGAACACTTGGCTACTAAAGTATGTCAAGCATGTGCCCAAGTTGAGATAAAATTTGGTATCCATAGGACAGCTATGCAGTGAAGGTTCTATGGTGACATTTATAGTAGATTCTTGGAAGGTAACCAAGGGTGCTCTTATGGTAGAAAGAGGTAAGAAGGTTGGTACATTTTATTTATCAATTAGTTCTGACTATTATAGTTTAGTTTTTGTAGATGTAACTTTGTGGCATAATAGGATCGATCACATGAGCCAAAAGGGCATGAAAATTTTGAAGGATAGGTTGCCTAGATTGAAAGGGTCTAAGTTATATTTTTGTGAAGACTGTGTGTATAGAATATATAAAAGGGTAAAATTTCTCAAGGTTAGAACTATGAAGAAGGTGCATAAGTTAGATCTGTCTCATTCAGATGTATGGGGGTCAGCTCAGGTATCTTATATTAGTGGCTCATCTTATTATGTCACTTTTATTGATAATTCAACTAGGAAAGTTTGGGTGTATGGAATTATGAGGAAATATGATGTGTTTGATATAGTTAAAAGATGGAAAGCCTTGATAGAGAATGAAATAGGTCTCAAGTTAAAGTATCTTAGGTTAGATAATCGTCGGGAATATTACAAGAATTTTTTGATTACTATTCAAGGAATGGAATTTGCAGATGAAGGAAAATTCTAAGAACTCCATAGTAGAATAGATTTTTAGAAAGGATGAACATGACTCACATGGAACATGATAGGAGCACGAGGTTACATACAAGACTACCCCTTCAGTTTTGGGTAGAAGTAGTAAACATGACTATATATCTGATTAATAGAGGACCTTCATCTTCTTTATATGGAGGCATACATGAGGAAGCTTGGTTTTGTAATAAGGTTGATTATTCCTTTCTTAGAATTTATGGAGGTGAATTTTTTTTCATATTGATAAAGATGATAGGACCAAGCTAGAGGCTAAATATTTAAAATACACCTTTATTGGTTATGGTGAGAATGACTTTGGTTCCCAGATTTGGAGTCTTAAGGATAATAAAATATTTTGATCTAGGGATGTTTTATTTAAAAAATAAGTTATATATAAACAATAGTTGTAGGAACGAAAAATAGGATTTCAAAAAAAAGTATACAATGTTGGAGGACATTGCAAATGATAACATGTCCAAGCAACTAGTTCAAGCACCTACTCCACAAGAACCTCAAACTCCTATGGTGAGAAGGTCTTCTAGGGTAAGAAGAAAAATTTAAATTTTTTCTCCATCTCTTAATTATTTATTACTCGCTAACAATGGAGAGCTAGAGTGCTTTGAAGAAGCAATGTAGGAAAATGTTAGGAATAAGTTGGAGTAAGAAATGGATGAGGAGCATCAATCTCTCATGGAAAATTAGACTTGAGGTTTAGTAAACCCACCTGAAAGTAAGAGAGCATTGCAGAACAAGTGGGTGTATAGAATAAAAGAGGATGATGGAGGCAAGAAGAGGTACAAATACTAGTTGGTGGTAAATGGGTTTGCATAGAAGAAGGGAATTGATTTCGATGAGATATTTTTTCTAGTGGTGAAGATGACTTCTATTAGGACTACTCTTGCGATAGTGGAAATAAAATATTTGCACTTAGAGAATTTGGATGTGAAGACTATGTTCCTTCATGGTGATTTGGAGGACTTATACATGGAGCAGCCACAAAGATATGACGTTACAGGCAAGAAGAATGTGGTATGCAAACAAAAGAAGAGATTGTATGGTCTGAAACAAGCTCCATGATAGTGGTACAAAAAAATTGATAGTTTTATGATGGAATAGGAATAATCTAGGTGTCATTCAGACCATTAAGTATTTATCAAATTTTTTGATTATGTTAGTTACATTATTCTATCTCTATATGTGGATGACATGTTGGTTGTAGGTAAGAACATGCAAGAAATAAAGGTACTCAAAGAACAACTTAGTAATTCTTTTACTATGAAGGATTTGGGGGTAGAAAAATAAATCCTTGGTATGAGAATAACTCAAAATATAAAGGAATGAAAATTGAATTTATCTTAGGAAGAGCACATTAAAAAGGTCTTGGAGAGATTTAGTATGCAGGATGTTAAACTGATTGGGAATACTTTGGCAAGCCATTTCAAGTTATCAAAGGAGTAGTGTCCCAAGATAGATAAGGAGAGAATCCAAATGTTCTATGTACCTTACTCATCTATAGTTTGTAATCCAATGTATACCATGGTGTGCACTAGACTATATATTTCCCATGCAGTGGGAGTAACAAGTAGGTACATGAGTGATCCAGATAGATAGCACTAGTAAGCAGTGAAGTGGATTCTTCAGTACTTGAGAGGGACCATGGGAATAATTTTAAGCTATGGTGGATTGGACACCACTTTGCATCATTATGTAGATTCAGACATGGCTAGATATTTAGATAACATGAGGATCACTACATGATATGTATTTAATGTAGGTGATGCAATGGTGAGATGGATTTTATGACTATAGAAACTTATGGCTTTGTAAACCATAGAAGCTGAGTATGTTGCTACCACAAAGGCAAGAAAAGAGATGATTTAGTTACAGTATTTGCTTGAAGAGTTGGGGTATAAGTAGATGGAAGTGAAGTTGTATAGTGATAGTCAGAGTGTTACACACTTATCAAATAATTTTGATTTCCACTCTAGAAAGAATTATATATAGTTGAGGTACCATTTTATTAGGATAGGTTTTGAGGAAGAGCAGTTGAAGTTGGAGAAGATTCATACTAGTCAAAATATTGTGGACATGATGACCAAGGTGGTCACAAATGATAAACTGAAGCTATGTTCAGTTTTAGTTGGCCTTCACAGATGATAGTGAAGGATTCAAAAACCTGCTAAGAGGAAATCAATCTCCAAGTGAGAGATTGATATGTTTTGGAGCCTATTTCCATATAACAATGTATTTCAAATACTATACATAAAAATGTATTATATGTTCTTTATGTATTCTCGTTGGGGTTCAGAGGTGGTAGCCCCGAAAAATTTTCTATGGACCCCCCTTAATGGGGAACCATTATGGTTTGACTTGGACCATGGTTTTGGTACCCATTATTTTGTAAAATGACAATGTATTACCTATTTATGTATTATAGATAGACATGTAGTAAGTAGTACATCACGTAGATCTAAGTTTGAGAAGGAAGAAGAAAGTTTGTGAATTTAGGTGCAAATTCAGGAGAGTTTTTTAGCATAGCTCCAAATAATATTTTTGCATTGTAATTGTGAGAAGACTGATCTAAGATTGGATTGTACTCTTGTTGGCTTGTAATAAAATTTGATCAAGTGTTTCTTGGTGGGTGTAGCCTACATTGGGTGAACCATGTTAAATCTTATCTTCTTGTTTTGCATTTATATTTCAGTTCTTTATGTATCTTTGTTTACAGATCTTTGATTTATTCCTAACAAAAGTTATCTTAGACTCTTTAATAAAATAAAGACAAGGTAAAATAAGATTATAATAAAAGGAAATGGTGTAGTCCACATAATTAGAAGAAAAATATTATAAAATAACTCAATCTTGATTGGTTGAAATCGTCAAATTAGAAGAGTGTAAAAAATATTGGAACTTAGGGTGCAAGATTAGCATACAAAAATCTATGTTGAAAGCATGTCAATACCATAAAAATCTAAGCAAAACTATGGTGATTCATGACTAGAGAATATAGACAAAGACTTTTTAGATCAAGAAGAATAAAATGGGAATTAAGAAGCTCAAGACGTGATTTAACACAAGAAATACTAAGCATAAATCCAAAACTAAATGGGTAGCACAATGACACCACATGGAAAAGAAGGTTGAATGGTCCAAGAACTTAGAACTTGTGTGAATGCAAGATACTTAAAGTCCAAAATAAGACAACAGGATGCCACAAACTTCTTATCGTCACAAGTCGGATAAATTATATGGAAATCTGAGCACGAGATTGACAATTGAAGAAAGAAGAAAATAAAAGACATTCATTTTAAATTCATAACTAAATTGAAAGATACTTTCTGTATGGAGATCTTGTCACTTGAAAAATTGGGAAGAAGGAATAGTCTCAATTCTAATGATAGTCATTTTAATAGTATTTTGTATTAGTTGTTCATTCTATTAATAATTAGTTATATATTTTGAATTTTAAATGTATTTGAAAAATATAGAGATATCAATTTTAACGTATTTATTTTGTTTATTGAAAAATATTAATAGATATTAATTTAATTTAATTTTTTTTCAAATTTTTATTATTCATAAATAGTTTCAATTTAATTATATTGTAATATTGGATTTAGAAAGAAAAAAAGAGTCTAAATTCTATCATTTGTTTAAGATATTATAGTTTTAATAAAAATATACGTTAAAATTAAGATCACCTATTAATATTATGCACTCATAGATATTATAGCCCACCACCATTCCCTTAACATTATAAGATACCTATCAACATAACTCAATAACCATATATATGAAAACAAGAAAATATTATATATTATATATAATATAGTTTACATTCGCTATAAAAACTCCATTTGATATAAATATGGATTGAGTCCATTCTTATTTCAAAATAAACTTCTTATATTCTCATAGTTTATGTATTATTATTCATTCGTTTATACTTTTAAATAACATCTCGATAACATTCCAATAATTTATAAAGATACATGGAGCTTTCTATTCCTATATTATATTATTATTTTCATATCTATTTCCCCACCTAAAATAGATTAAATGATATATCTTATAATTACATTCTTTTTATTTTCACAATTAGTATCATTCCTCCTTAAAATTTATTAAATAAACCAACCATATCTTCTTTTCTAAATATTAGATATTTTTTTCAAATAATAATTCTTCCTCAAAAATATTAAATATTAATTATTTATATAAATCCTTTAATCGTAACATAATTTAAATATTTTATTAACTATAATTTATATTTTTATAACCTTTTTTATTTTCTCATAATTTATATGTTACCATTTATTCTCTTGTACTTTTCAATGACCTCCAAATAACACTTTCAAAGTGTATATAACTATACTTCAGAACTTTTTCTTCCTCTATTGTAATCTTATTTTCATTCTTTAAATATATAAATAATCGTCAAACATATTTTTTGTATAAAATAGATTGAACAAAATATTTTATATTCACTTTATTTTCTTTTCACATAATTATTAATATTTTTCATTAAAATATTTTAAATGATCAACCATTTCCTCCTTTTTACTTAAATATTTTTGAATCATGTATTATATTCACATTATTTTCTCTCCACATAATTATTAATATTTTCATTAAAATATCTTAAATAGATCAACCATTTGGTAGAGGATAGAAAATGGGAGTGAGGCGTTGCCTATCTTCATCCCTTACTCTGAAACCTTAATTTTAATATTTATTTGGGTTGAGCATGTTTCAACGAGTGCAAAAGGTTAGGGGAGTTCAGGAGGGTTGTCATGGAACCTCTTGTGCATCACTTGGTTCCAATGTCTTGCATTTTTTTGTGGCATGCATTTATTGTGTTTTTTATCTGTGTTTTCTATTCAGCGTGGCATTCATGTTCAGCGTGCTTAACATTTGTGCTCTATCTACCAGGTGTTTGTGCTTATTTTTTTTTTGGTGGTGGCACTTAGAGTTTACTCCTATAGTTTGTTATAGCCTTGGTCAGTTTTTTGGTGTGTTCTTTGGCGATACAATAGAGGTAAAAATCATGTATGTGGCTATTATGGATGCATTTCTTTGGTTTAGCCATCAATGTAGTGGCGGTGGTGGTTGTAGTGATGATCGCAATTCTCTCTGCAACAGTGGTGGTGGTTGCAGGGATTTTCTTAGTTTTTTGGTTTTACCTGATGGGTTTTTCCCAACCAACATGGTTGTCCTAAGGGCTCACTTTTTTTTTTGCCCTTACTTAACTTTACACAACCAACAAAAAAATTGTGAAGATTGTTGTCATATTTTCACCAACAACTTTACTATATAATCTTCGATTTATTATTTTTAATAATAAAATCATCCTAAAATATTTCAATAATAAATGAATCAATCATTTCTCCCTTCTACTTAAATATTTTTAAATTTATATAAATATTAATAAATTATATATATTTTAAAAAACAAAACTATTAATATCAATATTTTATAAATTTTTCAATTGCACATTCTTTCCATTATTTTCATGTCACAACCATTTTATTTCATTTTTAAAAAATTGTTTCAAAAATAATTTATTTTTAAAAAGATATATTTTCTTAATCTAATCCTTAGAAATTATTTACGTCATTTTCATATCACAATTATCTTCTTTCATTTTTTTAAAAATCTTATGAAAAAAAATCATTTCTTTAAAAGAGCATGTCTTTTCATGACCTAGTCTTTTTAAAGAGATGCATACACTTTACAATTCATTTTCTTTTAAATTTAGTGGTAAGCCTTGTATACCATATTATCTTTAAATTTTTGTTATTTTTAATTTTGAACAGGGTTGATGGTAGTAAAATTTTACTTTTTTGTTGTATACATTATCTAGAACATTTTAATCATAGAAATAATTTTATTATTATTATTTTTAATTTTTTCAAAAGAATGATAATATTATTAGTTTTTTTATAATTATATAATTTTTATTTATTTTATTATAATAAATAATTTATTTGGTGGCAGTTGGAAATTATAATGACATGAAAATGTTAAAATTTAATTATTTGAAAGTTTATATTATAAAATATAAAATATAACTATTATATATATCTTTGATAAATCTATGTAAAATATATCGAAATATATATCATTCTCAAAACAGTTATCATACATTTTAATTTATCTTGAGAATGATATCTATCGATACATTTAAAAAAATAATATATAATAAAATAATAAATATTTCAATTAAATATTAATCTAAACATAAAATATTAAAGATAATTATCTTGAATATAATATTATATAAAATACCTTCGTATGTTAGACATCACAACCTAAAAATTAGACGTGAATCACAATTAATGTCGAAGTTGCTTATGGAACACATGATAGATGGTGAGACCTCTCCAATGCTCTTGATGAGTGGTTGTCAAAATTAAATTAACTTAATGAATATTTTTAATTACTTATATTCTTATATTTCTTTACACCTATCTTGTTCAATATGACTTCTAATATGTGAAAATATTGAAAAATATGGGACCCTGCATTAAGACTAGCAACTTAGTGTGAACTAACTCCCTATCTACTTATCAAACATTTAAATAATAACAAAAATGTAAATAGATGTAAATTACATAACATAAATTGTATAAAATAAATAACCTTTGAAAGGGATTCCATAGTGTTGCATAACATAAAATTTATCTCAAACATTGATAAATTCTTCAATATTTATTTCATCAATTTTATGTCTATTTATTATCTATATATCTTATATGAACCCAATCACACATATATTTATAATTTAATTATCTACAATTATGAATTTATATGTACATGGTGTAACCTTCAACAAATAAAAGTGAAGAAGAGGAAAAAAAGGAATATATGCATCTTAACTTATCAAAGACTAGCAAGAGGGGTTAAAAATGCAAGGGATGCTCCTCGTATAAGAACCAAAAAACAAAACTAAATAGAAGAAGAAACTAAGATATTAAGAACAAAAGATTACAATAGAAAGTGAAGAAAACATATAAATATAGTTTAATTTTAACTAATAATTAATAAACATTTTAAAAATATATATAAAAAATAAATCAATATTAAATGATCATTTTTAAATGTTTATATTTTATTATATAATCTAAAAATCTATTTATTTATTTTTAATATTATCAAATTTAAAATTTGATGTAAAAATTTTGTTCATATTTTTCTAATAATACAATTTAAAATAAACTATAAAATATTTATTTTTTACTCTTATCTGTCATTATTCAATTCATATGAAGAAAACTGGAAGATGCCACAAACTATTTATTTATTCTTTTTATCTTCGCAACCACCATAAAATATGTTTGCAATCATATTTTGATGTGGAAGTAGAAGCACATTAGACTTCAAGAAAGAAAACAAAAGACATTAGACTTCCTTAGGCAAAGGCGGCTTAATCTTAAATAGATAAATAAAAAAGATATACTAAAACAAAAGACATTAGACTTTCAGGGAAGGTGGCTTAATTTTAAATAGATAAATAAAAAAGATATACTAAAACAAAAGACATTACATTAGCCTTTCAGGGAAGGCGGCTTAATTTTAAATAGATAAATAAAAAAGATATACTTTCGATATGATGATTTTATTTGAAAATATGAGAGGAAGGAATAATCTCAATGAATATTTTTATCGTAATATATTTTTTATTTTATTTTATTTTTATTATTATTTTAATAGTATTATATAAAATTATTGAAATATATATAATGTAGATATTTTTGTTTATATTTGGAAAATAAATATATGACAAATTTATAATATTGAATAAGTATATATTTAAATTATTGAGTTCTTTTAGTTAAAAGTTATGAATAAAAGATAATTATAGAATTATTTAGATTACGATTCTAGTCTTAATCATTTGATTTTTTGGATCAAGTATTTAGAGGAATTGATACTTTGATAGATGGATATAAGTAACCATCATCTTTACTAATTAGACTACAACCCTTTCAATTATAATGTTATCAACAACAAAAAAATTAATCTCAAATCTCATAATAATATTTTTAATAATATTTTATTTATTATTATTTATTTTTGTAATTGTTATATATCCTTTTTTGATTAATATTATTTATATTAATATATTTTAATGGTAATAGTATTCCTAATTTATTAATAATTAGTATCTATAATTTAAATTTAAAATATATTTATTCGAAAAATATTGAGATATCAATTTCAAAAATATTCATAGATAGTAGTCTTGAGATACTTATTTTGGATTTATTACATATTATATTGATTAATTGATCAATTATTTTTTCTATAAAATTTATGTTGATTTTAGTTACACCATTGTATTAGGTTTGGAAAAAATATTTTGGAGAAAAAAGATCCAAACTCTATTGTATGCTCATAATATTATTATTATTTTATTGATAATTTCATGAAAGAAGAAAAATATTCCATTTCACGATGAAATGAATAGCAAATTTAAGGTCAAAACTATCCTATAGCAATCAATCAAACAATAAATTGAATATCAACCTTCAATAATTAAGATCTTACATACATTACAATCCATTATTACCCCTTACTACCATTGTAAATTATATTTATCAACATAACTAGTACAAATATCTTAAATAAATTGATTTGAGAAATAATAATAAATGTCAATTGAACTTCATCATCCTCTCTCAATTTTTTTTGGTTTATTGGTAATAGATAGAATAAATCTACTTACATCCTATTGTTGGAATCTAAAAAGAAAAGTTCAAAGTATACCATATACCTAAGATATTGAACTTTTAAGAAAAATTGTTTTATGATAGTCAAAAAGATATCAAATATAAAGTCATTTATTAATTTTTTTATGCACTCATAAACATTACATTCCACCACCATTATCTACTATTACATCTCACCACCATTATTTACCATTGTAGGATGCCTTTCAATGTAATTCCATATAATAAAAGACTTATAAATATACAAAAACAGCTCTGTGTGTGTGTGTGTGTGTGTGTGTGTGTGTGTGTGTGTGTGTGTGTGTGTGTGTGTGTGTGTGTGTGTGTGTGTGTGTGTGTGTGTGTGTGTGTGTGTGTGTGTGTGTGTGTGTGTGAGCACATGTGTATGCGTGTACACACGCACACACGCACTCTCTCTCTCTCTCTCTCTCTCTCTCTCTCTCTCTCTCTCTCTCTCTCTCTCTCTCTCTCTCACACACACACACACACACACATACACACACACACACACACACACACACACACACACACACACACACACACACACACACACACACACACACACACACACACACACACACACACACACACACACACACACACACACACACACACACACACACACACACACACTTGCAATTAGATCTCCACTCGACATGAACATTTATTAAATTTATTCGTATTAAAACAATATTTATTATTATCAAAGTTTTTAATAAGTAATTGTGATTAACTAATAGATAAATGAATATTTGATTGATCAATTAATTTATGTATGAATGTTTAATTATAATTACAAGCTATTAAATCTATTTGTATTAAAACAATGTTTATTATTATCAAAGTTTTTAATAAGTAATTGTGATTAAGTAATTAATATATGAATATTTGATTGATTAATTAATTTATGTATGAATGTTTAATTATAATTATAGGATAATAAAATCATTTTTATTTAGTGATGATAGTGATGACAACAAAGTGAATTTTAAATTCATGTAATTTAAATTGGTTTAGCTATTTTTGAGAAATTTGGAATAAATTTCTGAAAAATTGTACACACTAAGTTGCTAGTCTTAATGTAGGGTCCCATATTTGTATGAATAAAGAGGTAATTAGGTTAGCTATTTTTGAGAAATTTGGAATAAATTTCTTATAACACCTTTCTATTCTCATAAAACATCTCATTTCATGCACATTTTTGGGGCAAGCCACTCCATAATGGATCTTATCTTCCTCGAAACAAATGAAATTCCATCTACGAAGATAACATGTCCCAAATATTTCACTTTTCTCTAAAAAAAATCACATTTGAACAACTTACCACAAATTTTGTGCTTCCTCAAACACTGCAACGCCAATTTCAAATGGTGTATATGTTCTTCCTCATTCTTAGAATAAATGAGGATATCATTCAAAAAAACTAACATAAAGTTATCTAGATAATCCCTAAACACATTGTACATGAGATTCATGAATGTTTTTAGAGCATTTATTAACCAAAAATGAAACATTATAAACTCATAGTGCCCATGCTAAGTTCTAAACATTATTTTAGGAATATCTTCTTCTCAAATCCTTAATTGGTGATATCCCACTCAGAGATCTATATTTAATAAAATTGTTACCCTACACATTTGATCAAAGAGATCATCAATGTGAGGCAATGGATAGTTTTATTTGATTCTAATTTTGTTCAACATCCTATACTCAATACATAGGTGAATAGTACTATCCTTCTTCTTAGTGAACATGATTGGTGAACCCTATGGTGACATACTTGGTTGAATCAGCCCCTTAGATAACAACTCATGTAGTTGAGCCTTCAACTCAAAAAATTCTATAGTCATCATTCTGTAAGGTGCCTTGGATTATAGTTTTGAACTAGGTATTATGTCAATTGAGAAACTGAACTCCTAGTTGGGTGGTAATACTTAAAATTACTATGGAAACACATCCTAAAATTTCCTAAAGAAAAGGCAATCCTCAATGGATGACTCCTTTGTTTTATCCATATCATTTATTTTAACAATAAATGTCTAATATCCCTTCCTTTGAGCCTTCTTAAGTTGAATTACAAAACTATACATAATTTTTAACTCCTCTTTCTCACCCTGAATTTGAGTCTGATTCCCAAAATCATATTAACACTCTACCTTCTTCAGATAGTAATCTACCTTTGCTTTATGCTTATCAAGCTAATTGACCTATAGAATTAAATTGTATGACCTTAGTGGAGATATAGAAATATCTACTATGGTAGTGAATTCATGCAACTCAATCTTAGATTCTACTAAGCACCTATTAATTTTGACCTTAGCATCATTCCCTTATTGCATTGACCATGCATTTGCCATTGAACTAGCTTTCCTACACAACATAGAAATCATACATGGACAAATAAAACACTTTTTAGCTCTAGTATCTATCAAAATGGAAATAGGTTGACCAAAAATATTACTTAGAATCTCAATAGGTGAAGCTTCAAAATCAACTTGATGATTGCTAGTAGTTGCATAGATTCTCTACCAAAAGTTCCCTTGCTATAAATTACCCTTATGTTATCCTTTAGACTTTGCCTAAGTACATTCCCTAGAAAAGTTATCACATCCATAGATGAATCATCTACTAGATGGTCCTTTCGTTTCTGACTGTTGGTTCCCTTTGAAACTAGATTTGAAACCACCATTCATTTTCTTGCTACTCGAGAAGTTACTGAAGTTATCTTTTTGACTCTTTAACTAATTCAGTATTATAAGATTACCATACTACTTACAAATTATTGAATAAGTATCACCCCTTTAAACTAGTCTATGGATCAGAAGTGGTAATTTCAATGGAGTACATGTTGCCAAGTTTGAGACCTAAGGAAAAATTTAAAATGAATGAGAAATATTCCATTTAATATAGGTCTATATAACTAGATAAAATGGATGAAAATATATTCTTAGTAGCATATAACCAAATTCAAGATAAAAGATGCCAAAAATCTGGGCATGATAGGCATATAAAAGTGAAATAATTTAAGGTTGGGGATAAGTTATTAATCTATGATAGTAAATATAAAAATCTAGACAAGTTAAAATAAGATGGATTGGACCCTACATAGTGGAGAATATTTTAGACTCAAATATATATATATATATATATATATATATATATATATATATATATATATATATATATATATATATATATATATATATATATATATATATATATATATATGATAACATTTGTAGGCACAAATGGAGCCCAACTAAAACCCTATACTACAGGTAACTACAGTGAAGGGCATAAAAAATAATGATGAAAGAAATAACAAGATGACATTGTCCTTTTAGTTACATGAAGTTTGGTATAAGGTACTAATGTTCCCAATACTAAAATCTTAATTTTATGGTCATAAATCATGTCACCTCCTCATTAGGTTGGCATTGTCCTCCTGGATGGGAAATTTGAATAAGGCTATTGTAGTATCCTAAGAAAAACTATCTTGACACATGGATTTATGATGATGCCAAAACAACATAGTGGGATAAATAAAATGAATAGGATGTGGAAAATAAGTGATGAAGAAAATAAAAAACATTAGAAAAGATAAAAGAAGCTTTGGGAAAAAAAGGGGGATGAAGAATACAAAGTAAAAATAATTTAGATCCCTAAAATACATAAATAAAATAAATAATGAAATAGGGATTATACTTATCATGTATAGAAAAACACTATGAGTGTGTGGTAATAAATTTTATACAATAAAAATAACATGGTAAAAAAATATGAATAAAATTGCTTGGCATTCTTTCCACAAATATAAAAAAAGGAAAGCAAAAAAATATGGGATTATGGAAGAAATTAGTACACATTGGTAAGAGAACATCACATTTTATTAATTAGAAATGTTTACCACAAACATGGAAATTGGTAACAAGGAAAAGATGCATCTGTTGAAGAGATAGAGAGATAGCGGTGACGAAGCATATTGAATAAAATATAGTATTAGTTAGTTTTTTTTTCACAAAATGAAAACAATCAAGTAGAATAGTTTAATATAAACTAACATAGGGAAATGGGTGGATGGTGGTAACTACACAATCAAAAAAATTGTTAAAGCAATGGCATCACATAGATAAAAATGAAATAAATTAATGATAAGACATGTTCTTAGTTCCAAAAAAGGAAAAATTAATGAATTAACATAGATAATAAATGAGATTAAATTCATTAAAATTAATTAGAAAGATTAATGGATAGATCAAATGAGCTATAAAGAAAGGGCTTTGTTAAATAGAAAAACTACACAATCATTTGAGCATTGAAACTCTAGAAAAACTCTTTTGTGTTCATAATCTATTAGAAGATAATTTCTCATCCACTTAGATGATGAAAATATGGATATTCCTCATGTTGTCATTAAAAAATATATTAAACAACCCAAATAAAAGAAACACCTACACAAATTAGAGAGCCTGGATCCATTTGGATATTGTCTAAAATCCCCTCTCTCATAACACATGTAGAAGATTCTTATAGATAAAGTAAGACATAATTGACAAAAAATAATCATATGGATTTATAGGTGGAGAGAAGCATCATGATGTAGTTAAACCCACACACATAATAGTTGGAATAAAATAAGGAGTAAACCATCATCCATAAGTTGAAACTAGATGCATGGAGTTAGTTCCCTTATTTTAAACTGATGACAAGCACAAAAAAGTGATATTGAGAAGATCCCATAAAGACATTCTATATCTATACAAACCATATTGCATCACACTATATGTAATTCAAATAGTTATAAGACTTAAGTATGGACATTCCACCTAGAAGTAAAATATAAATAAGAATGTTAATACAAGTTCCCTAGCCATGATAACAAGGATGGGAGTTAATATTCAATCCATGTCAATACAAAACATGAAGGATCTTAAATTTATATGTGAAACAAAGGCCATTGATGTGAAGGTATACTACACAAATAAACAAGATACAATAATAATAGGAAGTGTGAAAATAGTATAGGATATTGTCTCCATATGCATGTAGTATGACTTGGTTACTACAATACAAAAAATATACTTAAAGAATCTCTACAAGATAAAGAAATTTAAAACCATCCATAACTTTTGGTATGGTTCACTTCTTTTAGTAATAGCTATGTACTTTTAAAAAATTATTCTAGGACACAAGGGGCCAATAGAATGGAGTTCATATTCCCCTATATAATCCCAGATAATATCTACAATGAAAGGTATGACTATAATATATGAGGTAGAATATATTATATAATGGGAGAAATGATTAGGTATATGGTAGAGGGGAGATTCCAAATTTCCAATAAATTTTTCTAAAAATATTATACATAAGTTTAATTCACAATAAATGCAAACAACATTTACTTTTATATTTGTGCTAAGAATGTTGTACCCCTTCCACCTCTGTCCTATGAAATCAGTGATGAAAAATTTGAGGTTGTAATTATTGGAGCTAGGAGTCTACCATCAAACCCTAGGCACAATAATTCTTCATAGAAATAGGGTTGGGTTCTCAATAGATGGAGGCATAAGAGGATATATATGAAGATGAAACACCATTATCACAAGAATATATAGATACATCTCAACCTCAACCTGGTACCTACATATCCTGAAGGCTAAGAAAATAAATCATAATTTGGAAACACTAAATGATGAAAAAGAAGAGGAAGATGACACAAGTACATTTTTAGTCAAGGATTCTACCATACAGGAGGAGTTGGGAGAAGAATAAATGGAAAAAAAAGTTCCCCCTTACTTCATGAGGAAGAGGAAAGTATCACCTTTAGAAGGGTTGTCTGTGAAAGCAAAAAAAAATACTCAGACAACAAAGGAATAAGAGGGGTCACCTATAACATATTTAGTATTTGGGAAAACTTTACTACATATGAGTGAAGGAAAAATAAGGAGAAGTTATTCACTATAGCCAGAACATAAGGGAAAAAATAAATGAAAAGTGGTAAAACCCAAGGGTCGAGGTAAAACACCGGTGACATATTTTAAAATAGAGTCTTCCAAACAAGGGGATGAAGAAGAAATAGAGATAGAGGAAAGAGGGAATGTAAAATAGAGGTACTAGAAATGAAAACTATCGTAGGTATGTGCCACAATAAAGGCAAAATATATAAAGCGGGTAGCCAACATAAGGATGCAGATACCATAGGGAAGAATAGGGTGGTTAGAGTAATTCCGAACTATGTTGATCTTAGTCCATATGATTTGGATCATGTAATAGGCAGCCTTTTAAAGTATCTATAGGACATACTCATCAATACAAATGAAATGATCAAATAGGGTAAGATGCTAGTTGAAAAAGAGAAAGAGGAAGCCTTAAATAAAACTATTGTAGAATCACAAATTTCTACTAAAGACCAAAAAAGTACTATGGAAATTCCAATAGACAAATTTAAAAACTAAGTGAAATGTAGATCTCATTTATGTGGCCATGGAAAATAAAATATTGTTGGGAAAGGTCAAATACATATAAGAGGATATCATCCAATAATGCAAACAATTATAACAAGAACTTATGGAAGAAACTAATTATATCAAAGAGATTGCAAAGTCAGCCATTCAACAAGCTAGATAACTATTAGAAAAGGATAAATCATAAAGGGAAGAGGTGGAGAAAATAAAAATAGATAAAGAAACATAATAGAAATTAATAAGGGAAGAATAAGCTAAAATAAAAATAGAGGAGAATGGGAAGAGGGAACAAGAGGAGAAAAGGATAGAAGAGGAACATAAAAATAAAATAGTAGATGTGGAGAAAAAAATACAAGAAGAAAAACAATTTAAATTAGAAGAGAAAAATTTGAAAGATAAAAAATGGGAAGAATAGAAAAGGAAAACTCACATTAGGAGAGGAAAGTAGAGGAGGAGAACCAAAAGGAACTAGCAGAAGAGGAGGAGTACAAAAAGAAATATGAAAAACTAGAGGAGGAAAAGGAGACCGAAAAGAAAAAACATGAGGAACAATAAGAAACAAAAAAGGAAGAAAAACAGAAGTGGAAAGAAGTAAACAACCCATCTACAAGTTCTAAAACAACAAGGGATATAATTCATATTTCAAAATAGAACACCTTGGGAAAATTAGGAATCAAACATAGTAGCATAGTTTACTCCTATGGACCTCTTGAAGATAATAAAAGTAGAGTTGGAAAGATACAGGAAAGCCAAAACCATCATCATGGTGCCATAAAGTTTTCTTCAACCTTCTACAAGAGGAAAAACTCAAATAGCCCTAAAAAACTAACCCTAATAATAAAGGAAATGGTTGTGTAAACTCTCGTTAGGAGTTCCAAAGGATATTGGATGGTGTGATGTGAAAATATTAAAGATGAAATCAAAACATGCCTCAATGCATTAACCAATTCCCTCCCACAACATGATCATGATAAAACATTGCTAATAGATAAATGGTTGGAGGACACTATGGAGAATTTTATAAATCATGCAGGAACCATAGTTGACAAAATCATAATAAAACTTGAGGCCAAGGAGGAGTATAAGGAAGAGTTGTGAGGGCCACTCAGAGGATAAAATCAAATAAGTAGATAAAAATGTAAGGAGAAAGTAGGGAAACTATAGGAGACAATGAAATTTGCAGTTAGCTACTTTACTTATTCACTAAGTTGGCCTCTATGGAAATAAGATAAGAAGGAAAATTTGGAGGCCGTGGAAAAACAATCAAGTGTTATCTCAACTAGATTTGGGACCCAAAACATCCAATCCAAGGTATAATGATCCAAGATGATATCTTTGCATGAGCAATATAAGGAGAAAAAATTACAATGGATATCAATCTATGAGGATATAGAGGATTATGGTACTTCCCTGAGCACACAGATGGAAAATATAGAGGTAAAGATCAAGGACCATCAAAATTACTTGAAAATATAAGAAAAGTCCTTAGTTTTGGATGATATAGTGATGAAATCTAAGGATAAAATGGCCTTAGAAGGAAAATTTTGGGAAGCAAAGGTGATCCTAGTGAACTGAGGCAGTTTTGCCAATGAGATGATGAGTAAATACAAGAAACATCTACATAAGGGAAGGAAATCTACAGCATGATTCAAAAAATTTGACAAGAAAATTATGTTACAATAAGATGAATTGAATAATTTTTGGTACTTGTTAATAATTAGAGTTGTCTTAAGGATGAGACCAATGTATAAAGGGTAGGAAAATGTTGGTAGGACTATTTATTAGTTAACAGACCAAACCATAGCTACTATAGAGTTGATTCCTTTATTACATCAACATGAAACTTCTACAGACCGATAAAATAGAGGATTTTACTAATTTGGTATTGTGGTAATAAATAATATATTTAGAAAACAAAGGATTACTAGATTAAAGAAAGTGCATGTCTCACACAAGGATGACCATTGAGTTATGTCTCACACAAGGATTACATAGAAGAGAGAAAATATATAGAGAAGAATTATAAGAGGTTATAGATCAAATTAAGATGTGTAATTTATTAAGGTGGTATGATGTAAATAAATATCTAAACATTGTATTCAGTGGTTTATATATATATAAAGAAAGAGAAGCTAGAGCAAAAATTATTGTGTACTATATCATATATGATTTAATCTGAATATAGACACTACTTATTTTTTAGTGAATGTTAAGGATTCTAGCCAATACTAAACATTGCATTACATTAGTCTAACTAAAGTTAACCTTTATCAACATAAGCTATATGTATCCAACAACTTTATATTTTATGTCAACATTGTTCTTCTTAACTCGTATTGAATATCACAATGTCATCATATTAAACCACTAAAAACTTACCATTGTAATATCATAGCACTATGTTTTTCACCCTCGTAAACATGTTGAGTGCATTATATAATATGAATGGCATCACCATACACTCATATAATCCATCTGTAGTCTTTATTGTTATTTTCTATGTATCCCCTTCATGAATCTGAAACTGATGGTATCTACTCCTTAGATCAATCTTAGTAAAAATAATATCTTGTAAGCACATCGTCATATTATCTAAATGAGGTATATGAGATATATATTTGATAGTTATTTTATTGATTTCTCTACTATCCATACACAGTGTCCATGTCTCATCTTTATTTTGAGTTATCATCATTGGTGTTATAAATGGACTCATGCTCTCCCTTACTATACCTTTTATCATGAATTCAATAACATATTATGTATGTTATGTTGGATTCATCCTATAAGCCATTTGATTAAGTAGATTTAATCCTAGAATTGAATCAACATGATGTTGAATGTCTCTCTTTGGTATTAAACCATTTGATAACTCATCAAGTATAACATATACATATTCTTTCAACACTTCGGTTGATTCTATTATTATTTGCATCTTTTTTGTGTCTTTTTGATTTTCTATTAATGTATAATAACTACTTGTCATATTCATATGTTTGATGAATTCTTTCATGGAAAACCTGCATTTCGTATACCCTTCTTCTTTAAGAGGTAATCAAACCACCTTTATACTACCTTTCCAAAAGGTATATGTATTCATTGCTTCATTATGAATTACCTTTTTGTCATATTGCAACAACCTTTCAAACAACACATGGCATGCATACATTAGAATAACATCACACCATATTTCATATATGCAATTTTTTCCTATAGAAAACTTGATTAAACACCATTTATATATTGTAACTTAATTTTATTTCTTAAGCCATGAAATTCGATGAGGATAAGGATGTTTTTCACATTACAATCCTAGTTTCTTTACCATTTCTTTAAAACTCATGTTTTCACAACTACCAACATCAATAACTATTTTGTATATCTTACCTCCTAAAGTGTACCTTGTATGTAAAATATTTGTAATCATCCATGAATCATGACCTTCTTTATTCTATACATATTCTTTCCTTAGAGCTATCATGTTTTTCCTCATCATGAGATTTTATCCTATGTCCGTTGCTATAATCTTTGTATTTTATTCTTTTGTTTTAGCCTCAACCAAATCTACTATTGGGTAATCCTCTTGTCTCCTTTCTTATTCATGATAGTGTGGACAATTAAACTCTTTGTGTGTTGACAATAGTCTAGTGGAAGAATAACTAGATTTGTAAACAAAGCAACATACAACATATTTGCAAGCTAAATAAGAAATCATGGAATTAACTAACAAGAGAGGAAGAATATTATACAAACTCAAATGGGACCCAAATGATATAATATTATTAAAACAAATTTTCTAGTCTCTCCATTTGTGTACATTAGCTTATAAAGGCTTTTCCACTTCCCCTCACATGACTCTTCCTTTACATGATTATTTGAATTCCTTTTCATTTTTTTGGCATGTATCACACAAAAGTCCTAAAAACCCAGGTTTTTACAATTTTACTCAATTACAATGCATTTAAGATAAACTAAATTACTCCTACTCTTAATCTCCACTACCTCTTTCTGGAGCTCCATTATCTTCTACTACTCTAAAAAACCCAAATACATTTTAATTTTTCAAAATTTTAGACACTTCTACATTGTTTCAGACCTCTACAAATATAGAATTCTGCCAATAAAAGAAACCAGAATATCCATCAGGCCCATGCTATGAATTGGAATTTTTAACCTACGTGTCACAAGCTTTGGAGTTACAATGAATGTTATTCAAAATGCCATTCAAAATACTCCCTGTGCTTCTACCTTCCTATGCAATAGAACTTCTGACCCAGATCATAATGATGACCAGGTACGTCTTGGTTGCTGAATATTTTTCCTCCTTATAACCATAGCTATATGCTCCATGTAACTCCTGTTCCAATCACTTAATGACTCATTGTCTCCTGTAAATTTTTAAACCTGCCTTAATGATCCTCTCTCTGATTATTGTAGTCCACGGTTTGTAACTATTTCATCTACTCCAATCACTTCAATATTTCTGTCTTTGACTCAAGACATTGTTGTATAGTTCCTTGACCAGGCTGAGTGTACTATGGAAGAACTACAGGTAACCTAAATGACCATTAAACACTGGCATAGCATTACTCATCCCTCCCTTGCCATGCTCGCTCCATCCTCATACCCCTCACTCTTAACATCCACTCGTCCATGTTAGAAATCATGTTAGTTCAGTTAACAGTTGTCTATGACTAGGTCATGCGCTTGAAACATGCTATCCTCCTAATAAAATTATATGTGAAAGAATATGGTAGAATTCCATCTTGTGAAAACAGTTGGCTAGGTTGCCTCCATAGATTTGAAATTTCTCAAACCAGATAACACAATCTAGACCACAGATCAAATATCTTGGCATGAAGGGATGTGTTGCTCCAACTTACATAATTTTAAAGTCAGTGAAATACAATTCCAAGTGCATTGCATTCATTCCAAATTCATCGCTTCTAACCAGATTCTCGATGCTCTCATCCAGCGCTGCACCGTGGTTTTGGATCCTTTCCACGCAACCGTTATATCTTTCCTCCCGTATTCTAACATCCCCATAGCTATGATGATGACCACGTAGCCCATCCCAATGATATTCCCGCTTCCTTAATGTAGCTTCCCTCCTAACTCGAACCATGTCCAGCCACTCCGCCACCAGCGCTCCCCGTGCATAGTTTTATACACTCTGGTTTTAACCATATATATAACAAGCATGAATATGTCATTGAAGTTTCTCTAGAATATATACGAAGAACCATATTTATGGAGAAGCAGCACTATGGTAGAGGTGACCATTATGGGCTTGGTTATGTTTTCGGATCTCATATATATTCTTAGTGGCGCTAAAATAGAAGTCACCAGAAGATCAGGTAGCAGAAACACTAAAAATAAATAAATAAGAAAGTTAACATTTCTAGTTGTCTTGTCCACATAACCATCACATGGCCCATTAGACTTGCCTTCTCTAGCCATTCTCCAAAGCACAAGCAAATAGCAAGTGAAATTGGCATTAAAACATCCAAGAGTCCCATATCCTTATATTCGTATCACCTCCACTTCCACCCAAAGCAACCCAAACTTATGTAATCCATTCTCAACTCTCATGGGCTCGAATAAATCCCAGAATATACCTATTTTAACTGAATGACATCTCCAACCCTCCATCCTGAAGTTCAAAAAATCTTTGAATCCTTTCGTCATGTAAAAATCTAAAAAAAGAAAGCACCAATATCTTGCATGTCCCATGGAGAACAAAAAACAATCCCATGGGATTAGGAGGATTCAAAACCTTAACCTTCATCTTGTGCATATCAACTCTGTTAGGCTCCATTAATAATGCATCCACGCCATTATTGACAATAGTTTAGTCGAAGAATAACCAGATTTGCAAACAAAGCAATATACAACATAATCGCAAGTTAAGTAGGAAATGATGCAAATAAGTAACAAGAGAGGAAGAATATTACACAAACTCAACTGAGACCTACATAATATAATCTTATTCAAACAAATGCCCTACTCTCTCCATCTTGCACATTGACCTATAAAAGCTTTTCCACTTCCCCTCACATGACTCTTCTTATCCATGACTATTTGACTTCCTTCTTTTTGGCACATATATTTAGTTTCTTCATCTAATACTAAATATTATTTATATTTACCCTTGATAACATTGTATCCTTATTGTCCACATATGTAACAAACTTAAGGTCTACATGAAACATTCCATCCTATGCCACTGCCATAGCCTCTCCCTCTATGAAATCCTCTTCTTCTTTATTGATATTGAAACCCTTGTCTATTATCTTCTTATTTTTATGTACTACAAGGTAATTTTCCTCTAGTGAAATTAACCCCACCTCACCCCCTTACTAGAGGTGATTGTCCTCTTTTTGGCCTAGTCGATCTTCTAAAAACTTGTTTTTTTTGTTTTTGTTCTACCTTTAAAGCTAATTGATAATCCTCTTCCATGAAAAATATTCTATACATGCTCAATTCATCTTGAATAAAAAACTTAAAACCATTTACATTCCTTGCAACCATATATTTTTTTGTTTCGTCATGTTCCACTCATATGGAAATATTATAGAGCTCATTTGTATATTATTTTATATATTTTTATTCTTTTGTCTTAAATTATAGAATATTTTGTATATATTTTATGCATAATCTACATGAAATTTCTCCCTCCTCTTTTTCTCCATCTTACTCCAAGTGTGGATATTTTCTTTACCCTTTCTATGTCTCTCTCTCTAAAGGTAATCCATCAAATAGTTACATGACCCTTAAATTTTGTGTATAAAAACTTTAATTTCTTGTCTTCTCTTAGAGATTTCCATTCAAAAAATGTTTTCATGTTATATAACTAGTCTATCAACTCAATTGGTTTTAAACTACCTCCATACATTGAAAATTCAACCTTGACTCCTTCGTTCCTTCCCACTAAAACCCAAATCATCCTTTATTTTGTTGATGGTGGTCATTCTTTTTATTCATTATTTTTATAAAGTTATTATTAATGATGTATCTCTTCTTCTATTTCATCTCCATCTTGCCTTTGTCATTGATTTTTGACATTTGTAACAATCACAGTTAATTATTCCATTTGCCTCTATAGTTGTTGCGTAGTCTAGTTCATATGTACAATTCCTCCTTGTCATATTGCCATATTTATTCATCTTATTAAATCATATAAAACTTTCACAAAATATAATTTCAAAACCCAATAAAAATATATATCCATGAAAATAATATAAATCTAAAAAATTAAATACTAGAGAGATATCAAAATTTTGTTGTATACTTACCTCATAAGCATTGTCATTAGTGTTTTTCACAATTTTGCATGCATCAATTTTATTGTAATTCAACTTGTTGTATGTTTATTTGGAAAATATTTCTTTTCTCAAATACACCATCACCAAATATCATTATTAAAATACCTTTGACCTTATTACTACAACTACTTTTTCTTTATACTTTTGATTACATTCCTATAGATGTTTTCTTACTTATTTTTATAATTGTTTTATGTGCTTTGCAAATATTTTAGAATCATTAATAACTCATTATGCAATTGATAAACACATAAAATATAAAATATACATATGATTTCTACCATAGATAATTTGAAATGACGATTATCTTATTGATCTATTCATGGAACATTTATACGCAAAATCAGTTTGTGGTAAATCCAAGCCCTATTGCTTAGTCTTCTCTCCAAATATGCATCTAAAAATATTTCCCAACTCATATTTATTGCTTCTATTTATCCATATGTTTGTGGGTGGTATGCAATAATAAATTTTAGTTTAGTTCCCTATTTCCTCCATAGATTCCTCTAAAAATGACTTAGAATTTTTGTATCCTTATCTAATGTAATGGTTTTGGGAACATCATAAAATCTCACATCCTTAAAAATTAGTTTTATTATTCTAATGGAATCATTGTTTTTATTACATTAAATAAAATGAACCATCTTATAAATATTGTATATAACAATAAAAATTGAATCATTACTCTCTATGTGTTTTGCAACCCCAACATAAATTTCATACTCAAATATATCCATGGGTAATCTTGGAACTAGTAATGGCATGTATAATCCTATATTTTATGCATGGTCTTTAGTCACTTACAATATACTACATATTAAAACATATCTTGCCACATCTTTGCCAAAAATAATTCTCCTCCACCAAAACTATTGTCTTCTTCTTACAAAAATATCCACCCAAACCACCACTATACAATTCACTTATAATATTATTTCTTAGAGACCCAAATAGAATACATAATTATTTTTCCTTGAACAAATATATTACTCATCATTAATAATGCCCGTCTCACCTATTAATAGATTTTTACTTTGCTCAAATATCTTGCCAAATCTGTACCTTTTTATACAATTCCTTAACAACTTAAAATCCAACTACTTCACTCACAATAGTGGTTAATAATGGCACTCATCTACTCAAAGGACCAACTTATTGATTATACTTTCTTGATTTATGCTTCAAAACAAAACTATATCCCTATAAGAAAGACACACACTTTTTATGCCTACTATTTAACTTATTTTGAGTGTTCATGTACTTCAAAGCCTCATGATCCTTAAATAAGATAAACTCCTTGGGCACCAGATAGCATATATAATGTCTTAATGCTAAGACAATGGCATAACATTCAACATCATATGTAAAATACTTATTTCTCACCTAATTCAATTTATCACTAAAATATGTTATTGTCCTTTTTGACTCAATACAACACCAATTCCCACATGTGAAACATCACAGTTCACCTAAAATACTTTGTTAAAATATGGTAATTCTAAAATAAGTTTTTATATAGTCTTGTTCTTAAACAATTAAAAGATTTCTATTATTTTCTTTGTCCATACAAATTATTTTCATCTCATGCAATCTGTTATTGATGTAATAATACTACTAAAAAATTTAATAAACTTTCTATAAAAAGTTAGTAAACCATGGAAACTTCTAATCTTTATTATGTTCTTTGGAATAGGCCACTCAAAAATGAAACTACACACCCCAAAAATACTACTCAATTCTGCATGAACTTGCACTTTTTAGATTTGTATAGACTTTCTTATTTATTAGCAATTATAATACCATTCTAAAATACCTTAAGTGATCTTATTTAATCTTACTGAATATCAAAATGTCATTAGAATAAATCACTACAGAATTACCAATGTAATCTCATAGCATTATGTTCATCATCCTCAAAAACATGTTGATTTCATTACATAATATGAATGGCATCACCATACTCTCATATAAGTCATCCCTAAAATTTAATGTTATTTTCTATTTATCTCCTTCATAAATTTGAATATGATTGTATCCACTCTTTAGATAAATATTAGTAAAGTATTTTGTTCTTGAAATCACATCCATCATATCATCTAAATGAGGTATAGTAAATTTGTATTTGATAGTAATTTAATTGATTTCTCTACTAACCACACACATCATCCATGTCCTAGTTATATTTAAAATTAACAATGTTTGTGTTTCACATGGACTCATTCTCTCCCTTACTATATTCTTTCTCACTAATTCAGTAACCTATTTATTCAATTCTACATGTTCCATTAGACCCATCATATATTCTACTCGATTAGGTAGAGTTGATTCTAGAATAAAATCAATATGATGTTGGATGTCTCTCTTCGGTGGTAACCATATGGTAACTCATCATGTATAACATCTACATATGATTTTAACACTTTTATGTCTTTTTTCTTTTCTATTAATACATAACAACACCCTGTCATCTTCATGTATTTGATAAATTTTTTTGTGGACAACATAATTCTTTCATGTCCTTCTTCTTTAAGATGCAATAAAACTACATCTGTACCACCTTTCAAAAATGCATATGTATTATTTGTTCTATCATGAATTATATTTTAATCATATTGCCATTGATTTTCCAATAATACATGACATGCATCAATTGGAATAACATCACACTATATTTCATCTCTATAAGTTTTTTGAATAAAAAACATGATCAAACAACTTTTATCTATTGTAACTCATTTCCTTTATTAAACCATGAAAAATTATAAGGATAAGGATGTTTTTCACATTATAATCTTAGTTTCTCTACCATTTCTTTAAAAACTATGTTTTCACACTACCACCATCAATAATTAATTTGTATATCTTACCTCCTCAAGTGCATCTTGTTTAGAAAATATTTTTATGCAACCATGAATCACCGCTTTCTTTATTTTGCATATCTTCTTTCCTTGGAGCTATCATTGTTCTCCTTGTCATGATATTTTTTCCTATGTCTACTATTGTAATCTCTATATTTTTTTCTTATATTTCAGCCTCAACAAAATTTACTCTTTGGTGCTCCTCTTACCTTGTTTCTTGTCCATGATAGTGAAAACACTCAAATTCTATGTGTCCTTCTTCACATATGTAGTAAACATAATTTTTATGTATACCATTCCATCCTCTCACTTCCATAGCCTCTACCTCTCTAAAATCCTCTTTCTCTTTGTTGATATTAAAAACCTTAACTATTATCCTATTTTGTTTTTTTATCATGGAGTGATCCTCCTCTAGAAAAATTAAATCCACCTTACTCCCTTACTAGAGGTGATTATCCTCTTTTTGGACAAAATGATCTTTTAAAAGGTTGTCTATTTTATTTTTATTCTACCTTAAAAACTAATTGATAAGCCTCTTCTATGAAAATTGTTTTATGCATTCTCAATTCATCTTTAATAGAAAAATTCAAACCATTTACATACCTTATAGCCATATGTTATTCTATTTTTTTATTTTCCACTTGTATGGAAAGCTTGTAAAACTCATTTGTATATTCTTGTATACTACGATCATGTTTCCTTAAATTATAGAATATCTTGCATAGAATTTGTGCATAAACTATAGGAAGAAATTTTCACCTTGTCTTCTTCTCCACCTTGTTCCAAGTGTTGATATTTTATTTACCCTTTCTCTGTCTCTCTTTCTACATGTGATTCCACTAAATAGTTGCATGATCCTTAAATTTTGTGCATACAAACTTTACTTTATTATCTTCTCTCATACTTTTTCATTCAAAAAAAATTGTTATGATATTTAACCATTCTATCAACTCCTCTAGTTTTAAACTACCTCCATACTCTAAAAATTCAACCTTGATTCCTTTGTTCCTTCCCTCTAAAACCCAAACCATCCTTTCTTCCATTAATGATGGTCATTATTTTTATTCCTTATTTTTTTAAACCTCTTATTCATTATCTATCTATTCCTATATTTTCTCTCCCTCTTTCCTTTATCTTTAATTTGTGATAATCATAGTTAATTGTTCCACTCGCTTCAAAAATTGTTTCATTCTCTAATTCATCTATATAATTATTCATCATTCTCTTGAAACATATACACTTGTTATTTATTCCCATAATACTCTCCTAAAATATAATTTCAAAACCCAAAATAAATTCATAAAGATATTACCTCCAAAAGTCAAACTTTCTATGATGCCAGATGATGAATCCATAAACTAACAAACCATAAATATCATTTGGCATAAACAATACCCATAACTGCATGATGTTCACATTATTAAAAAAAAAAAAAAAAAACTACCTTGAGTTCACTACCCCTTCTATAAAGAGCAACTTGTTTTTCATAATAAATTTTGGATGCAAGTTTAGATGAGCCTGAAATTTTAAATGTATCATATAAACATGTAAATCATGATTTTGGATGTATTCCAAACCAAGTTCATGTCCATTTATAAATTTATCCTTTTTTCTCTATTTTTAACATGACTAAAAATATTAGAATGTAATTTTAGACCCCTAGATGATCTCGTATGGCTCTCAAACATCTTATAATTGGCCCTAACTAGAGAATCATTCGGGTTAAAAAGTCAAAATTTATTACCTCTATAATATAGGTCTCTACATCAATTTCCACTACTAAAAGTCGTATTGGATAGTAAATTTTATCCCTACAATGTAGACATCGGGTTAACCCAAAAACATGTCCATTATAAATTAGACTTTGATTTTGATTGACAATATGACACAATTATTTAAAATAAACTTAAACTCACTAGACAATATTTATTGACCACATAACCTATATCAGCTTAAATTTATAATATGCTAAAAGATATGATTAGAAATTAGATCGTTAATTCTAGACATAACTATAAAAAAAACAACTTATTAAATTAAATAACAATGGACAAAATATTAACCTATTGACCAAATAAATGACTTTAGACTAAAGGCTTTTTTTGAACAATAAACCATTATATAGTAACAAACATATTAATACTAAACTTGGATGAGAGGGAAAAAACAATTATAATTGAAGAAACTCGCCCGATCTGGGAATAGTTCTAATGATCACCTGAAAAAATTTATAGGTTATGAATTGTCTAGTCTTCTCTTAGACTAGGAAGCTGACTTGGATGATAGTGCTAAGGAAGATGAACAGTTGTAACTACAGAATGAACTACAAACACAGGCACTGGAGGGTGTTTTCCAATTTTAGATAACAACAAAACCTTCCTCTACTCAAGGCCTAATCAGTTATAGAGTAGAGTCTTCATTGTTTGATATATTGAGAGGTTCCACCTAGTTTTCATCTTCTCCCATCTGTACAAGTTCTAGTTGATAGTGCTTGGATAATGATGTGATTAACTATCCTATTGCATCAACTGCCCCAGTGTAGGCTACTATCAACAATTGGGACCCTATACACATTAGTCCATCTGAGATGAAAAAGAGAAGAGTTGGGCCATGGTCTAGTGCTATCAAGTCTTCTTGTGCCCCATGGATGAGAATGACCCCAAGCAAGGGCTATTATATGCTGACTTTTCAAACATGGTGAACCCCTTTTACGAGTGCAGTGCCTTTTGTAAATCTAGACTAGCCCCTAACAACATGTCTCCTATGGTGAGGTTTGAAGTAGGTTCTATGGCATCTCCTTCCCCTATTTAATACATTCTCTCTCCTTTATCTTTTTTGGGTAGCCTTCATGTGTACTTCTCTAATGAAGTTCTGAATCTATATCTTTTTTATCAGACCATACTGGATATGGAAATAGAGTTGGGAATTTGTTATTTATTTAATAAATTTGTTGGTTCTCCACTCTCTATTATAGACCTAGATCATTGGGAAAAGGTTGTGTGGATCTCCTTTCAAGATCCTTCCTACACCCTAATTAACCACAAATTGTTTTAAGTGGTCTTTAGCTTCTCTTCGAATCATGAATTTTGTTTGGTCTTTGGGGCGCTAGTTTGTTGGCAAATTTGGGGTATTTTTCTCTTCGTGGACTTTGTTATTTAATATTTTAAATGTTATGGTGACTGTGGCATCCCTTTGGATCATGCTCTAAAATATCTACTCCCTCATTTTGAGAAAGCAAGAACACATTGAGATGTTGATCAATCAGGTGGGATATTTTGTGAAGTTAGACAAGGATTCCCTAGAGAATATACTCATGAGATTTTATGAAATTATAAATATCTCCAAACTTATTCAGTATGTCATTCATATTTATTCTTCACAGGGCTCATGTCTCTAATTTATTAACTTTGAAGGATTTTCATTCAAATGTTTGTGCTACAATCTCATCAAAAACTAAGCTTTAGGTGTTCTTCTAGGGGCATTGCAAGCATTCCTCACTCTCAGTTGGTTTGGAATAAAAAATAAGGATACATAAATTAGGAATTTTTATGGAATAATATATCAATTGCTAGGCTCTTCTCCTCTTCCCTTGTTGAGGGATCCTCCTCCAAATACTTTGGTCTATTCCTGGAAAGATGTTAATTTAGTTGGGCCCACTACCCTTCTCATCCCATTGGCCTACTTTATGTCCCCATCTTGTTCCCCTCAAGCTAATCTAAAAGCCCCTCTGGACACAATAGGAAAAAGGAAGGGTCAAAAAATGGAAGCCAAAAGGTTGAGGTCTGATGTTGAATACTTGTTGAATGAAAAGAAATAATGGATTATATAATCCATCCTCTCCCATCACCATGGAAGAAGACTCACCCCAACCATTGGCTGATTTGTTGTTGATTACTTTTGGGTGTTTTCACTGGCTAGCTTTTGGTGTTATTGATTTATTTCACTGAAGATACCTTGCCCATTCCTAGCTTCCTCTCTATGAAATTTTGGCTAATGATTAGCTATTGATTATGGAATTTCAATGCAATTGGTTATTTTTCGTGGTTATTTTGTTTGTTGTATTTTTGATTGGTTGTATACTCTTTATTTTTATGGGTTTTTTTGGCTTTTCTCTAGTTTTCCTATTGATGTTCATTGCCTTTGTATCAGGGTGAGTGGTCTCATAAAAACTTTCTCTTTTACATAATAAAACAAAAAAAACAAACCTATTAATAATTCAAACTACTCTATTTGACTATCGACCATACCAAACTATTAAAAAAACTTAAATGTAAATCGATCCATAATCTGACATCATCACAGGTCATATTATGGACCAAACTAAAATAAAAAACTTAAAATATAATATTATATATTGACAAGCTATAACTAAAAATGACTATGGAAACAAAACTTTAACAATCTATGAATATGACAAAGGACAATGTGGAATGTATTTACATTGCCTATCCATTGCATTGGACTTTCCCCATACTATCTTGGATTTCATATCATGATTTTCATATGTCAATATGAGGAACAAAATTGGAATGAAATATTGCATACCCTATATAGTCCTTTAGAATTTCATCTACAGTCACAAGCACCTTTAGCTTCACTCATTCTCCGTCTAACTTTAGGTTTTTTCCATTCTCCCATCATTTTAACAATCTAATCTCTAATACTATAGACTTTGAGATGAAGAGCTCCATTATATTCTCCCTTGTCAAAAGAATATGAATATGAGATATTTTATGACCTATAATTTCTTAAATTCATGACAATAAAATCAGAGATGAACCTTCTCACTAAAAACATGCTTTCAAGCCTAGAATTTTTGTTCATGATTATGACATAATGCACCCTAGACGGTGCATGGTGATAATTTTAAATATTTTTCAATTCAACTAGAAAATAGAGGTATATAGAGGTGTTTGGCCTTGATATTTTTAGATCCACCAAAAAGCTTCACTCTCACTCCCAAATTATCCACCAACAATACCAAAAACTAACACTAAATAAACCAATATTATTTTTTCTCAACAAAATAATAGTTTTTAAACTTAAAAACTTATTTTCTACATTCCCATAGGCTATCATAGGTCTTATGAATTTCAAAAAAATAAAAATAAAGTGTTTCCCTTAATTTTTTTAATTCTATTTCATATATTAAAACATGCTCTAATAGAAAATTTTGAAATTGGACTTAGCTTTGCACAATTAAAAAACTAACTTTCATTATTTAACAATCACACATTTCATATAGACATGTGATCTCTTATAGATAAGCATTATATCTTTATCACAAAATCCCTAAAATATTTCTATAAACCCATTTACGTAAGTTTATAAATAAATTATATATAAAAATTATAATATACTAACTAAATTACGTCCCAAATAGTGTACGTACTAACTATAAAAGATTCAATAGAAATGCATTTCCAATACTGCAATACATTTCTAAGTTTGCATTACATTTCGAAGCATGTGATGCATTTCCAAGGCCGGGATGAATTTTGAAGCTTGTGATGTATTTTGAAGTCTATGATGCATTTCTAAGCCTACATTATATTTCCAAGCATGCGATGCATTTCCAATCATATGATGTATTTCATAGCATGTGATGCATTTCCAAGTCTTCGATTCATTTTCAATCCCACAATACATTTCCAATCATGTGTGATTTATTTCCAAGCAAGTGATGCATTTCAAAGCATGCAATGCATTTCAAATCCCATGATTCATATCCAATCATGTGATGTATTTCCATGTTTGTGATGTATTTCCAAGCCTAAAATACATTTCCAAGTATGTGATGCATTTCCAAGCCTAAGAGTGTGATGTGTTACTAAACCTACAATGCATTTCTTAACTTGTGATGTTATTATGATATTTCAAGGGTGATACTCTTTCAAGCTTAATATTATTTCCCTTATGTTAATGTTTTATTTAATCCATATAGTGTGATGATAAACAAAATTAAATTTATTGAATAAAATTTTGTCATGATATTTTTTCTTAATATAATACATTGTATTCTTTCTTAGTCTATTTCATGGTTTCTATTATAAAAAATAAGTGCTTATAATATGCATGATAAATATTTATTGAAAGAAAATGCACATACTTTACATGATTTAACTTATGATATCATATCTCGAGATGAGTTTAGTGAAAGTATTTTTTAAAATTTAAAAAAAAATGAAAAAACCTTCTTTTCTTTGTAAAATTATAAAAGTGGCAAATGGATTTGTATGTGCACGTGCACACACACATAAAAACCAAAAAATCCTAATTGTTAACAGTGAAGAAACTAACAACAACTTTAGGTCATACAACACAATCTAGCAAACTCCCAAATAAGCGAGAGCACCATAAAAAATAACATTTTAAAAATCCAACTACAGCAAATGAAAATAAAAATCTAAGAGGCGATTACAACATGACACGATACTAAAATATGTTCCCTAATATATGTCATATTTGAAGCATATCAAGTCTCTTAGGAGAAATTATTTTCCCAACATTTATGAAACCCCAATCCCACAATCCATATTTCCACACCCTCAACCTATTTTATCAAGCTAGTGCAGTACTCACCATTTAATAAAGGGGAATTCCACTCACTTTACGATATTAGTAAGGGTAGAATTATAGATCTCTAGAAATAATTATTTAATGATTTTATAAATCTCATCAAGGCAGGATTTTTTATAACAAAGTGAACCATATAAACAACTAGGGGTTTGCTAAGAATGAACTTAACTCTTAGAAACATGCGATTATCATAAGATGTTTAATTAAAGAAAAAAACACTCTTCATTAAAACATTTAAATCATTCATCTTACGTTCAAAATTTAGAATTCATTGATCCTTCTAAATAAAGAAAATATGATATTTCGGTGTCATTTGTTCTATGTCAAACTACCTACAAAATAAATTATTTCAACTGTTTGTCCTAAATTTTCTAAAATAATCCTTTAAATGTCTTGCATATCCTCAACCTTTCATTCCCCTATCATGGAATCCACAACATCCATGCCCAACATTGATTTTATTAAACTAACAACACTAATGTATGATAGGTTGAAGATTTTAATGTATGATATGGTATACGAGGCTTACCATTAAATTTAAAATAAAATGAATATTAAAGTGTATGCATCTCTTTAAAAAGACTAGGTCACGAAAAGACATGCTCTTTTAAAGAAATGATCTTTTTTTCAAAAGATTTAAAAAAAAATGAAAGAAGATAGTTGTGACATGAAAATGAGGTAAATAATTTCTAAAGATTAGATTAAGAAAATATATCTTTTTTAAAAGAAATTATTTTTCAAATGATTTTTAAAAAATGAAATAAAATGGTTGTGACATGAAAATAATGGAAAGAATGTGTAATTGAAAAATTTACAAAAGATTGATATTAATAGTTTTGTTTATTAAAATATATATAATTTACTAATATTTATATAGATTTAAAAATATTTAAGTAGAAGGGAGAAATTATTGATTCATTTATTATTGAAATATTTAAGGATGATTTTATTATTAAAAATAATAAATCGAAGATTATATAGTAAATTGTTGGTGAATATATGGAAAAAATCTTCACAATTTTTTTGTTGGTCATGTAAAGCTAAGTAAGGGCAAAATAAAAAATGAGCCTTTAGGACAACCGTGTTGGTTGGGCAAAATCCATCAGGTAAAACCAAAAAACTAATAAAATCCTAAAATTAGTAGTGAACACTATAGAGCATCACCGTAGACTGAGACATTGGGAATGGCCACCACTGCAAAGAGAACTGTGATCAACACTACAACCACCATCCCGACTACAATGATGGCTAAACCAAAGAAATGAATCCATAATAGCCACATACATGATTTTTACCTCCATTGTATAGCCAAAGAACACACCAAAACACTGACCAAGGCTATAACAAACTGTAGGAGTAAACCCTAAGCGCCACCACCAAACACAAAATGAGCACGAACACCTAGTAGATAGAGCAAAAATGTTAAGCACGCTGAATGTGAACGCCAAGCTGAATAGAAAACATAGATAAAAGACACAAGAAATACATGCCACAAAAAAATGCAAGACGCTAGAACCAAGTGATGCACCAGAGGTCCAATGACAACCCACCTGAGCTCCCCTAACCTTTTGCACTCGTTGAACCATGCTCAACCCAAAGAAATCTTAAACTTAAGGTTTTAGAGTAAGGGAGGAAGAGAGGCAATGCCTCACACCCATTTTCTATCCTCTAGCAAATGGTTGATCCATTTAAGATATTTTAATGAAAATATTAATAATTATGTGGAGAGAAAATAATGTGAATATAATACATGATTCAAAAATATTTAAGTAAAAAGGAGGAAATGGTTGATCATTTAAAATATTTTAATGAAAAATATTAATAATTATGTGAAAAGAAAATAAAGCGAATATAAAATATGTTGTTCAATCTTTTTTATATAAAAAATATATTTAACGATTATATATATATATATATATATATATATATATATATATATATATATATATAGAGAGAGAGAGAGAGAGAGAGAGAGAGAGAGGAAGAAAAAGTTCTGAAGTGCAGTTATATACACATTGAAAGTGTTATTGGGAGGTCATTGAAAAGTACAAGAGAATAAATGGTAACATATAAATTGTGAGAAAATAAAAAAGGTTATAAAATTATGAATTATAGTTAATAAAATATTTAAATTATGTTATGATTAAAATATTTATATAAATAATTAATATTTAAGAGGAAGAATTATTGTTTGAATAAAATATCTAATATTTAGAAAAGGAAATATGGTTGATTTATTTAATAGATTTTAAGGAGAAATGATATTAATTATGAAAATAAAAAGAATGTGATTATAAAATATATCATATAATCTATTTTAGGTGGGGAAATAGATATGAAAATAATAATATAATATGGGAATAGAAAGCTCCATATATTTTTATAAATTATTGGAATGTTATCAAGATGTAATTTAAAAGTATAAACGAATGAATAATAATACATAAACTATGAGAATACAAAAACTTTATTTTGAAATAAGTATGGATTCAATCCATATTTATATCGCATGGAGTTTTTATAGTGAATGTAAACTATATTATATATAATATATAATATTTTCTTGTTTTCGTATATATGGTTATCGAGTTATGTTGATAGGTATCTTATAATGTTAAGGGAATGGTGGTGGGATATAATATCTATGAGTGCATAATATTAATAGGTGATCTGAATTTTAATGTCTATTTTTCTTAAAACTATAATATCTTAAACAAATGATAGAATTCAAAATGCTTTTTTCTTTCAAAATCCAATATTACAATAAAATTAAATTGAAACTATTTATGAATAATAAAAAATGAAAAAAAAAATATTAAATTAATATTTTTCAATAAAAAAAATAAATACTTTAAAATTGATATCTCTATATTTTCCAAATACATTTAAAATTCCAAAAAAATATATCTAATTATTAATAGATATAACAACTAGTACAAAATACTATTAAAATAACTACCATTAGAATTGAGATTATTCCTTCTTCCCAATTTTTTAGGTGACAAGATAGCCATACAAAAAGTATCTTTCACTTTTAGTTATGAATTTAAAATGAATTTATTTTATTTTCTTCTTTCATCAATTGTCAATCTCGTGCTCAGACTTCTATACAATTTATCCGAATTGAGATTTTTCCCAATTTTTCAGGGGACAAGATCGCCATATGGAAAGTATCTTTCACTTTTAGTTATGAATTTAAATGTCAATCTCGTGCTCAGACTTCCAAATAATTTATCCGACATGTGATGATAAGAATTTTGTGGCATCCTACATTTGGAATCTATGTGGGTTGGATTACATTCTACCATTCGCTCCGGTCAATATGTATTTTGATTAAATGAACATAAGTTAATATGTATTTGGTAGTTATTTAATTAAGTTTAGAATAGATGTAAAAGATTAAATTATATTAAATAATTAATATTATTATGAGAGAAATACAAATATTTAAAAAATAGAGATGTATGTTAAATATCGTGAGATGGATTGATAGTTGTTAGATTTTAAAAGTGAAAAAATAGTATTCAATAATATAAAAAAATGTTTCAAAAAATTTGTGACAATCGAATAAATTTTTTTAAAGTATATATTGTTTGGAATATCATGTTTTGTTTCAGAAAAAAACAATATGTATATGAAGTTTATTTTGACAACTTTATTTCTCAATCTAGGTCTTCAAAAATGTTGCGGATTTTTTTATATCTTCGCTTAGATTATTGGGAAAATGAACTTCATCTTTCTCGATTTGAATAGATATATCTAAAAATTATAAGAAAATCAACACTTATATTGAGCCACACATCATATCAAAAAAATAAGTGAAATATCGTCATATTTTTCAAGCTCTTCAACATTGTACAATAACGAAAACAATGTTTTGATAATTATTACTATTATCTTCAACCACACTTATAAACTTGTTAGCCTCTAAAAAAATTTAAAGTCAAAATAAATCAATTGTATATATGGAACAATTGTGAAGATGTGGATCATGATTTAATCGGTGCGATGAACAAGGATATTGAAAATATAAAAAATTGTATGAAGTAACATTGAATCATATTTTAATAAAAAAAATTAAGGTTGTTGGAATTCTTGGATAGGGAAGATAAAGAAAAATAAAATATTGTTGCTTATAACTTAGGATCATCTTTATTTCCAAAGCAACGACATTCAAGATTCTTCTATTTATGATTAGTGGTTGTAGATAGAGGTTCATTTTCTTTGAGATTTTATTTTAGAGTAATCTTATGTATGGGCTTATTTGTTATGTATAAAATAATTATAAAAGATGGAAAGATTGATGAATTTATAGATTAATAAAGGGAAAACAAAACAAAATTAATGGATATAATTATAAATGATCTCATATGGTTATCCAAACATCTTAGAATTGGCCTTCACTAGTGAAGGCAATTATGGCTTCATTGATATTTTCTTTATCTTTATCTAATGTAAATAAGAGCTCAATCAGGTTAATAAGTTGAAAGTTATGGTCTTTGGAAGATAGGTCCCTATTGTAGACATTGAATTCCTATCACTATTGTGCTGAAATTGTCAGTCTTCGATATTATGTGATAATGCACAATTCAAACCAAAAAACACTAAAGGGCTCTAAATCATTTGAACTTATCATGTACAAGTACCAATTTATGCTAATGTATCCCTTAATTGGGCAATGTATTTTATGTGATTATTATCTTTTCTCAAATCATTTCGAGTCAAATTATGACCACGCAAAATAATGTCCTAAAATATATGTCTATGAATAAATAATGAAAATTCTAGCTTTCAAATTTATTCTTCTTGAATGTCTTATATAAATGATCAATGTCTCAATACAATAAAATTCAAGTATATTTATAAATGACTTGAATTAAATTTAGGAACATATAAATGTACAAATTAACATCAAACAATCAAAAAATGGAAACAATGTGATAAGAGTCATATAAGGTTAAGGAGTGTTATATTCTTAATTGCTACCATATGTATAATTAATCTTCAAGCTAAGCTCCTGATCATTAAATATTTCTTCAAAAAAAAATTGATGAATATAATCATCTTTTTGAGCTCCAAAAACTCTACTTAATTTCTTAAAATTTACTATGTATCACACATAAGCTCTTCGCCTTTATTAAAACCCTAACCAATTTACATTTTTCATAAAATATATAATTAATTATATTATTAAAAAAAACCTCTAATACATTTAGACATAAATACAAATGGAAAACCAAAAAAATGAACTATAAAATAGATACATTCAATCATTGAATGAATGAGTGAAAATTATGAGTATATGAAGTATAAATTATGAGGATTTATTACATTTACTTGAATAAAAAGTACAAATAGTTTTCATTAATGAATAAAAGATGAAAGATATTATTAATCTTCAATTCAAATCCATAATGGGTATGAGTAAGAGTATTTATTAAATAAAAATTATTTTCAAAAATAACTAAAAAAGAGGGTATATGAATGAATGATTTTAATTATAATTATGAGATTTAATCTGTTAACTTCTAAAACTATTAAAAGTTAAAATAAATAAATTGTAGATATGGAACAATCTTGAAAATGTGGATAATAATTTAATTATTTCAATAAAGAAGGATCTTTAAAATATAAAAAATATATGAAATAAAATGAATCATTTTTTAATAATTTCTTTTTAAAGTTATTGGAATTTTTGGAAAGGGAAGATTAAGAAAAATAAAATATTGTTGCCTACCACTTATGTTCCTTTTTATTTCCAAGCAATATCATTCTCCTCTTAAAAATAAAAGTATTACATAAAAATATTTAAAAAAATTAAACTTAAAATTAGAGTTGACATGTAAATTTAAATTTTTTAAAAAATAATAAACTATTTTAGAGCTAATTACTTTTACTATAAATAATAATTTACTTTTCTTAATAAATTATACATACAAATTTAGATAAACCTAAAATTTCAAACATATCCTATAAATAATAAAGTCATGATGTTGGACGAGTTTCAACCTAAAAGTCTAGTTACAAAGTTATCTTATTTTTACTCTTTTTAGCATGACTAAAAAAATTAGAGTGCAATGTCAGACTCTTAGATGATATCATATGGCTATCCAAGTGTTTTATAATTGTTCCTAACCAATGAGTCTAATTATGATTATTTTATTTATCTTTGTTTGGTAAAAATAAGAGTTTAATTGAATTAATGAGTCAAAGTTATGGCATCTAGAAGATAGGTTCCCCATCATTCTCTTTTGGTTGAAAACAACTTGGCACCTATAATTGTCCTTATTATATTCCTACCACTTATAATTTATCAATATTTTTCATATTCCATTCTAAAATCTATGTTTTGTCTACCTGTTTTAGCCCTTCCCACTATACCAAATACGTGTTATAACTTTCATGTTTTCTGTTCACTATCTTCTTATCCAAAACCTATACTATTTTTTTTTATTCTTCCTTGGTACCTATTGCTTCCAATCCACTTCTTCATCTTATTCCCCTTCACCATATTTTATATGAAATTCATATAAATTATAAGCATTAAATATTGGAGAGATATCAAAATTTTGTGATAAACTCATCTCATAAGTATTGTCATTAATTTTTTTAATAATTGTGCACGAACCAATTTTCTTGCACTTCAAGTTTTTCTACATTCTTTTTGGAAATATATATTTTTTTTAGATACATTGTCACCAAATCTCCTTATTCAAATAACATTGAACTTCTATTTATATTTTTTTCTACTTTATAATTTTCATTCTTTCATGTAACTTTCTTCTAACTTCTTCTTGTAATTATTGTATGTGCTCTACAAATGCTTCTGCATCACCACTATCTCATTTTAAAAGTGGTAACTACACCAAATCTAAAATACCCATAGTATTTATACTATATAAATAATTTTAAATTTTAATTTTCCTATGGATTTATTTACTGAACTATTATATGAAAACTCAACTTGTACTAAAGTCAAGCCCCATTACTTGGGCTTCTCTCCAACTATGCATCTCAATAAATTTTCCAACCTTATATTTATTGCTTATGTTTGTCCATCATTTTTGGGTAGTATGCAATAATAAATTATATTTTAGTTCCCAATTTATTCCATATATCCATCCAAAAATGAATTAGAAATTTTATGTCCATATCTGATATAATGGTTTTTATAACACCATCCCACAACATCCTTAAAAAATAGTTATGCAATTCTAATGGAATCATTATAAAATGAACCATCTTAGAAAACTTATCTACAAAAAATAATGAATCATTAACTCTCTGTGTGTTTATCAACCCCAACACAAATTCCATACTCAAATATGTCAATGGTCCTCTTGGTACTGGTAATGACATGTACAACCATGTATTTTATACATAGCCTTTAGTCACTTGGCATACCCTACATCTTCACCACATCTCTCTTCATCTTTGGCCAAAAATATTTATCCTCCACCCAAGCTAGTGTCTTAGTCTTACCAAAATGTCCACTTAAACCACCACTATACAATTCTATTATAATATTGTCTCTAAGAGACCAAACTAAAATACACAATTATTTTCCCTTGAAGACATAACGATCATGTATAAGGTATTGATCAATAATATTACTTATCTCACATGTTAATATATTATTGTATTACCTTACTAATAAAATAATAATGGACTCAATTCAATTAACGAGGCAAGATTACCATACGAAAAGTATCTTTAACTTTTATTTATGAATTTAAAATGAATGCATTTTATTTTCTTCTTTCTTCAATTGTCAATCTCATGCTCCAACTTCCATATAATTTATCTGAGTAGATCTAGGTCACTTTAATTAATAAATTTTTTTGAGCATATTATTACACACTAGATCTAGGTGATAGAAACAATGTTTATTCCTTTTATAAAGGACTTGGCTTGCTTTGGCTCCATGAATAATAACTATTTCATTCTAATGTCTAAACTCAATGAACAAAGTAAAAAACTACCCTCCTCAAAAATCACTTCACTTAATTATTGTGCAAATTGACACTTCCATTGGGTCAATCTCCTCTATTTATGATGTAAAATCCTATTTTCATATTGATTTCATCACTACTCACTAAAACCACTCTATAATTATCATGACTCACACCCTCTCTTTCCTTCCTATGTGGGGTAACACTTTTCATCTTCACACCATTACTTTTCTTCCTTTTTTTGGTATAGATATTCATCTTTGTGCCCATTACCTCTTCATCCCCATGCAATTCCTCATCACATATCCATGTGACCAAATGAATTTGGTGAGAAATATCTCCATCCTCCTCCTCAAATGAAATAAAAATATGAATTTTCCATCCTTTTCCACTTGTATAATATTCCTTATCCCATAATACAACATAATGTGATCATACCGATATGGCCTCCCCCAAAAAAATATGACATGTGTGCATCAGTAAGATGTCACATATAACCTTATCCATGTATGTGAAAATATTCATCTCCACTTCACATTTATCCTACATAATTCTATCCTAATATTCCACTAACCATAACACTTTGTAAGGATTTGGGTGTGTCTAAATGTAGATGATATTTATGAATTATACTTCATCTCATTCTTTTAGACTTGACAAACAAAGACTTTAGTCATTCCTCTTAATCTATACCTTTGCTATTTTGCAAGTTTCGCATATTATCTCTCTTGTGCCCCTTAGCTTATCTGTTAGTCTAACTAGTATTATGTTGATGACCTAGGCCTTCTATCTTGTCCAAAATACTTAAAATTTTCTTATCTTCCACCTCTCCAAGTTTTAATCTTGCACCTATTCTCCTCCTTCATGGACACTTACATCCCAAACAAACAACTACATTGACACATGTGTCCTAATCTAATGTATGTATCTGGTGCCTTAAATTCATCTAATTTTCAAAGGAAATGTATTCTAATGGTTGGCCTAAGTATTTTAATGTGATATATTCTCTAAAAGGATTGGTATGAATACAAGACCAACCCTCATTCATACCCACATAGAAACTTCTTATCTCTCAAAAAACAACTTACCAAAAATCACTCAATCAAGCATTCAAGTGAGAAAAGCTTCCATTTTTTTCTCTTATTCCCATATCATTCATAGGGACAACACATATACAATTTTAAATTACTAAAGGATCAATCAAAAAACTATATTTTCTAAGTTACAAGTTAGGTCACTATTATACTTGCGTATTACATATTGCATGATTCATAATCAAGCCAACATATAAGGGATAAATACATAAGTTCGAGGCCCTATTTAAAAAATTAGATATGTAGGCAACGCTCATTGACATAGGGGTATTTCGGGAAACTCAACATTGCGTGACCACTAACCCATTTTTACCATAGCCACTATGAATATGAAGAAATAGGGTTTGATCATTTGACAAGGAGAAATAGTCTATGACCTAGATCTAAATGCACTAGATTAAAGGCAAAAATAAACACAAAATCATATAGATGGTCACATCATGTTTTAACAATTATTCCATACATGATCCTACATCCAACCTAGACATTAGCATTGACAAAACTATCCTAGGCTGATGCAAGTGTTTGTGGCTACAGAGGCACTTAATCTAGAATTTGGTGACTATTCGAGAATACTACTCCAGTGTACATTTTGCATGTTCTAGATCTAGATCTATATTATCATCAAAACTAGCTAAGTATATTCTTTATTTGTCATATTCATATCTATCATAGTTGTACTTTACATTTTTAGCATATCTTAGTATAATAAATTTAGTATATGTTTTATATATATTTTTATATTAAATTACATGTTATAGATTTGTTTATTACCCTCATGTTTATTCATTTCTATATTTTAAACCCTATCTATCCCAACAGGATCCATAAATTTTAGGGTCAAACACTTCATTTTGAAACCCAACTTCACCACCATCTCTATGGACATAATATTTTCCATGATTTTTCTTTACATGACAACTTTATATAAATTAATTCTTATCTTGAACTTGGTCGAGAAAAGATGTGATAAATGAGTATTTAAGGTCTATGGAAACTATTTGATCATAAAAAAATATATTGATTTTAGTATCTTTCAATAAGGAATCTCAAGGTAGATTTTAGGCTTAATAGAGTGGCATAGGCCAAGTCCCAATCTCACATTGTTTGCATCTTATATATTTAAGTTTAATAGGGACCACATTTCCACTAAGTATTCACACTTAGTCCATAGGCCAATGGAGTCCACATCAAACCCAATTAGATAATTAAGTGCATTGGATAGCCTAATTCGTCTATTACCCCATATATTTCTCAAGCAAACATCAAGGTATCCTTAATTGTATTGTAATTTGTA